>JAECUM010093009.1:0-93936 GCA_016617855.1 Megalonaias nervosa | reverse complement strand
AGCAACACAATACTTTACGATTTCAACTGAGAATACTGTTAACAAGTACTTATATTTTCAAGTTTATGTTGTCGCTGCTGAAAGTCCGTTTCCGGGATTGACATCATTTCAAATATACACACTCGATGATCAAATTTAATCTAATATTGTATAATAAATGTCAGAGCCACCAATTATAACCGTTGCAAGAGAATTTTATGATAATCGTTTTAACTTAGACATAGATGTCAATAGTGGAACAGATGTTAGCTGCGAATCACGAGCAGAAAATAGAATCCAACTTATGAAATATATTAACATTAAAATTTAAGTACTAAAATGTCAGAAGAAATAAATAATTTTGTTCGTGTTAGGGATATGCGAGGACCGCAACTGAGGGAAGCAATAAACAACTTAGATATCATAAACAGATACTGTCATCCTGATGATTGTCTAGAAAAACAAAAAAAGTTGAAATCCTGCTGAAAAAAATATTACTTGAATTAGACAAGGAAAATATAAATTTATTAATACGATCTTATCTAATAAAAGCACGAGCTTATGGTGGAAGAGCACAGGAAGAAAAACGAACAAACGACAATCATAGTCGACTTGACAAACTAGCGGAATCTATAAAATTAAATTTAACAAGAAACAAAAAGTTACAAGATAGTTTTTCAAAAGGAGAAATTTTTAAGCATCTCGGCATGTACCACCACGACAAAGAAACCCTAGTTAAAATCGCTATTTTTAAGGTGTACTCAAACGCAATTCTACCAATGATACGTAAAAAAACAGAATTTGATCTGTTTACTGTTAACAAATCTCTAGGAATAATCAAAGATTTTAACGATGAAATTGATAATTTCAGTGATGTTTACCTAGAAAAGTTTTTTAAAGAAGTCGAACAAACAAGGTTGGAAGAAAAGATTGATTCTTACTACGACATAATTGAAGAATATGATGTTTTATTTTTATCGCTTCAACGCTCTAGACAACTGTCAATACGAAATTATTACAATGAAATCGAGAAAATACTCACGAAACCATACGAAAAATTAATGCTGAAAGTAGTTTCTGTTATTGGTCTTCTCACAATTGAACGAGACAGACTACGAAAAGTAATGCTAATAAATTTTATAGTCGCATACGCCATTATCAGACAATACCTTGTCCTCAAAAATTTTACGTTGGATCAAATAAGCTTGGTACTCGGGTTTATTGATGAAACAGAAAAAGAATACCGTAATTTGGGAAATAAAACAGATTTGTATGAACGTGAAGTAGAAAACACGTTTGATTCCTACGGTTGGTTAGAGAAAAATGAGGTGTTGACAGATAAACGATATAAGGATACTTCGTCTGATGTTTATGACAAGTATAGAGATTTTATAGCTGATCCTAACAATAATAAGTTCCGTGAGTTTCTTGATTCAATTGTTGGTGCTAGAACTTTTAATATTGTATAAAAAATTGTAAGCAAATAATGTATAATAAAAAAAAAAACAGATCATCGATTTCAGTCATATTTCAGATGAAATTCCAAAACAAAATGTGGACGCACTAATGCAATATTACAAATTTTATCATAAAAATTGTTTGTGTGTAAAACAATGTTACAAGTATTATAGTAGAATACTTCGGTTAATATCATATTTACCGTTGTTAATGACCAGCTCTGGTATAATCTCAAGTGGCGCGTCATTACATCCGTTTTTGTTAATAATATCCGGTGTTGGTGTTTCACTCGCAACAGCTTATAAAAAAAATTGAGCCTCGACTTGAGACTAAAAAAAAATGCCTGCAAAATAGCAAGTATCACTTATAAAAAATTACTTGATCAAATACGATCTTATTTACGAGGCGTAAAATATGATATGGACGACTTAATACGCGAGTTTCGTATTATTGACAGTATGTTAACAGATATTCTACGAATGAGAGTTAGCAAGTACGAGAAAGATTACCATAACATATGGTTATAATATAGTAGTAATACTCTGGACCTGCTAGAATGCCGTTTGGCAATCTAGGGGTTCACATGGGGGTATTGTCCTGTCAATATATGTTTTGTAAAAATAAAACAAAATATTTATAATATGATATTCTGAATTATTACAACAGTAGTAATAGTAAATGAGCTGTTTCTATCTGAGAGACCCCCTTGCCCCGACAAAACATATTTTGTCAGAAATATGCTAGAAAGCCTTATCATGTGAAAGTCATTATTTTGAGCTAAAATAGGCGGCTGATAAAATGTTAACATAGAAGCGTTTTGGAGGGGGAAGGGGGTCTCTGAGACAGAAACCTCATTTACTATTACTACTGCGTTGATAGCCGCTGCAGCCCCAGCTGTTGCAAAAGCAGCTGCGCTTAGTGCTGTTGGAACTGCAACTGGGATGGCATTAAAGAAAGCAACAGGTCACGGAATCAAGACTTCCAACAAAAAGGGAAAGGCCTAGGACTGTTAGGAACACTTCGCTGAGGCTTCTCATGTCCAATTTTGATATAATTGATGCTGCTAAAAAATTAAACATAAAAATTTCAGAGGTGTTTTTATCCATGATCAATTACCAAAAACAAAACAACAAATATCCAGGAAACTGTTATCATTAATCTCGATGGAAGTTCTGTTCCAGGTACTCATTGGGTTGCATACGCGATTGATCCACGTTGAGTTGTTTATTTCGATTCGTATGGACTGACACCACCAAAAGAAGTTTTAAAATATGTTGGCAGAGTGCAAAGGACTCCGCTTCAAACTCCCGTCTGGTATTCAACATTACCAACACAGACAATAGCCGATCCGCCGATATGTGGACGTGAAGTACTCGCTGTACTCGACGCTGTGTCAAGGTCGCTGACACCGCCTCATAAAGTCGTGCACGAGTATACCACCAGACGGTATAGCCTTCCACTGTCTTTTTAAACAGGTCTTAGTGAATATACAATGGTAGATGTTTACGGAAGATCTGCGACTTATCTAAATATACAACCCTTAATGAGGTCAAGAATGAACTCGGCTGATCTTTTGAGTCTCGCAAATGTGGACCAAAATGAAGTCATTGTTTTTCAGGATCAGCAAGAACGGTTAAAGACGAATAATATCCCGTTGACAGATATTATTCTGCGAGTTCCAGATGCAACCGAAGATAACTTCGAGGTGTTTGTTAAAAAACGGTAAAATTGAAAACTCGGAGGAATCAATCTTAACACTTATGGGAAAGATTACTGGACGCATCAAAAGAATTGGAGATATTATGTATGGCGATCTCAACATGAGCAGAAATACAATTATCAATGTGAGAGAACCAAAATCAGACGATGATTTGGCAACAAAAAGATACGTAGACAGTAACAACAACACGATCAGAACTGAGATCGATGATCGTTTACTATCCGCCGGTGATACAGTGACCGGTTCTCTCTATATGGCTAATAATGCAATTACTGGTCTTAGAGAACCAGAATCAAACGATGACGCCGCAACGAAGAAATACGTCGATAATAGCAACATCCCGATGATGACCTCGTTAATGACAATCAGTGATGGAATGATCACATTTAGATCTGAATTTAGTACTTATGTTTGCCGCGTTTGTAAATTTTCGTAGAAACACAAACAGAGTCATTAATGACTTTTTTGGAAGTTCAGCAGTCATCGACATCAAACTCTGACATAAAAAAGATTACCGATGATGTAGTACATACAGTAGCGTCTGGATCAGCATTATGGACATCACTCAATAAATCCATCAAATATACCGCTGAGATTACCGGCATAGACAGGTTATCAGTAATCGGCTCTATGACGTTTATAATATCTACGACGACGACACGGCGTTATCCAATCCCAACTACGTATGGAACTGTGTTAGTGATATTGGATCAAAACGACGAAGGAATATTTGTGGAGGAACCCGAAAGAAGCGATCCCGTGTTGTACTATTGGTGTCTTGAATTAGTTGCTAAACTACCACCTACTTAAAATTTAGTAATTTATATAATGAACTCCATATGTAATCATAATTGATGTTTGCAGGGCAAATAGTATACACAACAATAACTTGCTTTAATAATACTTTTGTAACCCATGCTAGCGAAAAGATTATCATTTGCACTCACAGTGAATGTGTTAAAATAATGATTTTTATTTGCGAGATACCGTCGTATAGTTAACCTGGATGCAATACTATCTTGGTCAGTTTGCACTTTGTAACTTATCATGCGTGAATGGCAGGTGCCTTCAAGCAATCGGGTGATATTTTCGTCTCTTTTGCGATTTTGTAATTTGACATAAGCGATACACACTACAGTAAGGATGCATACGCAAGCCTGCATCCGCTACATATACGGAGTTCGTGGATATATTTTTTTCTTTAATAAATTTCGCATAATGAAAAAGGAAGGAATAAATGATAACAATGCAAGGTTAGTTTCTTTCATTTTATTTTCAAATAAGTGTATGTTTATCAATTTCTTTGTACCGTGCGGGGGATGGGAGGCACAAATTCAACACAAAATTATTTTCTTTCAATTTGTAATGGAGCAAATGTGACTGACAATATTGTATAGTAATGACAAGTTTTTAGTTTACGCGCGCACACACTAAGACAACTTGAAAAATATAAACAATAAAATTAAGTGGTAAGAGCTTCATAGTGCAGATAAGCACTGACAAAATGCTCAATATTATTCTCTCTCTCTCTCTCTCTCTCTCTCTCTCTCTCTCTCTCTCTCTCTCTCTCATATGAAATCGAGTGTGTATTATATACAGCAGTGTTACAACCTTAAGTCTAAACTTAAAAATATTTGTTATAATATCTCATGTACACTACCCTTAGAAAAATGTATACGTATTCTCTAGAATATTATCTGTTAAGTATTATTGTTATATAAATCAATATTGATTATTTGACCGGAAGACTTAAATTGAGAATGTCGTTGTGCAGATGCATATATTTTTTAGCATAAAAAATGTATATAAATATTTTAATTAGAACGAGCAAGATATGTCAGTTTGTGTTTTCTCTCATATATATATATATGTTACTAAGTATGATTATTTTCTTTGAAAGAATACCAAAATAAAACCTATCTTACATAGTATCTACTTGTTGTTTGAAAAAAAAGAACTTGTTCAAACTATCGTTAAGTTGGGCCGAATTGTCTTTGGGCCAAATTGACTGTAATCCGGCATAAATGATACAACTTTCCCATCCTTCACCCTATTCGATCCCACAGCTTGAATCCACTTTTTTTTTCTTCTGGTAAACAGGGTCTTTCGGAAGAAGAAAGAATCCTTTTCTCATTATCACTCTCTTTGTTACATCCATATGCAACACAGTGCACCATATTTGCTGTACAAAAGCACGATCGTAAGATATATAACATGGACATTTACGTGGGAAGATTAAACACTTGAATGGCTAGGTTGAATAGAAGGGATAAATGTACGTCATATCCGTTTATGGTACGCTGAAACTACCGATTGTTTACGGAGATTGCCGAATAATTTTTTCATTTAAAAAAAGCGGATTTTTAAGTCTAATTAAACATTTTTATGGTGTGCATGCATAACAAATGCGTTTTGTTTATGACTATAATAATATCACACGTTTGTACAATATAGGTGCATAGCAAATGCGTTTTGTTTATGACTATAATATCACACGTTTGTACAATATAGGTGTTTATGACTATAACAATATCACACGTTTGTACAATATAGGTGTTTATGACTATAATAATATCACACGTTTGTACAATATAGGTGTTTATGACTATAATAATATCACACGTTTGTACAATATAGGTGTTTATGACTATAATAATATCACACGTTTGTACAATATAGGTGTTTATGACTATAATAATATCACACGTTTGTACAATATAGGTGTTTATGACTATAATAATATCACACGTTTGTACAATATAGGTGTTTATGACTATAATAATATCACACGTTTGTACAATATAGGTGTTTATGACTATAATAATATCACACGTTTGTACAATATAGGTGTTTATGACTATAATAATATCACACGTTTGTACAATATAGGTGTTTATGACTATAATAATATCACACGTTTGTACAATATAGGTGCCTTTAACAATTCAGCAACCATACTCAGAACAACCATGTACACTCCAATATTTACATTAGATCTAAATGGGGACAAAAGACCAAGTTTCCCGTCACGTTCTTAAATTATGGATTGTGTTCCGAAAAACAAAATTGCAAGCAGTACTATTTCTATATAAACGGTCCATTTTAGACGAATCCATGTATTTTTCAAAGCATGTTTATAAATACTTGTATACTGGTATTGTACAGCACGGTTTGATTGATCAGCTTCTCACCCGTTGACTTTAAAACATATCAAATTTCCTTTGGTTTTGTATCAGGGAAAGGTATTTATAACTATTTTAGTCGATATTAAAAGCGTTTAATCTTGCAGACACTCAAGTTTGAATAAGAAATAGACATATTGGCATTCAAAGAAGTTTTTCTTGATTGAAAAAGGTATTTATCACTTTAAAAGCAAACGAGTTTTTCTAAACTGCCTATTTTCAGATTTTAAGGCATTACTGAAACGTCCTTCAAGGATCGATTCTAGGAACAGAACATAATACATTTTCATTCACGTAATAGTTTTCAGGCCACTTGTAGAATATAAAACTCTATTTAAGACTGAATTGCGCATTCATCCTTTCTGAGTCGAGATAACGTAGTGTGAAGATCAGTCAGTCTGTGCCAGAGAGAGAAAGAGTCTGGAATATACATAATTCATACAGATGTGAAGCAGACTAGAAATTGCAAAAGCACAGCCAATTTAATAAATAATAATGAACTCACTTTTTAAGTTTTGTCACTCGGTTTAACAAATTGATATAAAATGGAATTGTTATTGAAAAGCAGAATGTAGACAGGTACAATATGTTGTGAAAGAATACAACAAACCAGTGACAGTTGTTGCAGTTGCATATATATATATATATATATATATATATATATATATATATATATATATATATATATATATATATATATATATATATATATATATATATGCATGCAAGGATCAGACGAAACATTTTCTGATTGGATGACGATGTAGCTTAATTGGATGACTATAAAGCTAGACGTAAGTCCAGCTGCAGAACACATATCTTCCCATGGCCACACTTGCAGTGAAGTAACCCTGATCGCAGTTACAACTCCAGTTGGAATTCCAAAAGCAGGAAAGAAAAGGAACTGTACTGGATACGCTGCTTTAGAACGATGAAACCAAGCGGCTTATACCAAAAAGCTTCGAAAACGGACAACCACACTCGAATAAAATTATCAGCTTACAGCTATCACTTTTAAAATTAAATAATTCACTCAATTTGCTTACCACTCACTTACCTATTATTACTACTGTGGGTTTTTTGTTTCTCCTGGTTTTATATTTGTTACACACATTTGCAGAGGCATTGAAATATATGGGATATAATTTGCCATTACAAGATTTTACATCTTTAAAAAGAAAGCCGATGGCACTATAATTCCTTCTCTGTAGGTCATTACCAACTAGTTAACACCGTCATCAGTCAAGTTGAAACTAGACGAAGCATCAAGCATTGTGAAGCTTTAATTTCATCACAGATACTTGCGTAAACAGTTGTAAGATCGATGCCTTTTAGTGTTTATTGTTCGTCTTGTCTCTCTTGTTTTCCTTTGACAACGACTTACTGAAAGTCGAAAGCACTCGGGCTATCACAAAGTATTGAGGATTGTCAGTTCTTTTCTGTTTGCGTCTTCCTTTCTTCCCAGTGTTTCCGTTAATCTCTGCCATGATGGTCTCCTGTCTTCTGCTTCTTTCCTGAACTTTGTTATTTCTGCTCAGTTTACCAGATGTTATCCCTTTTCCTGCGTTCTTTTTATCTCTAGCTTCTTTCCTGATCTTCGTTTTTTCTGCTGTTTGCCGTGCTTCTGCCTTCTGCTTCTTTCTTGATCTTTATTTCTGCTATTTGTGCGCTTCGTCTGTCACTTTTACTGAATCGCTGTTTAGTTAACCCAATTGTTCATTTGATTACTTAACGTTATTTGCCCTATGTTTATGTTTTACATTTATTTATTTACTTGTTTTGTTTAATATTTAATTTGTTGTTGAACCCAGCCTCATGTTGTATAATGTTTGCCATACGACAGTTCCTTGCGACGTTTATGACTTTGTTTGGATTTAGATGATCTGTTGTTATGGGACTATCTATTATCGGTCTTGACTTAGCAACAGTTTTTACAGTAGTTGCCATACGGCAATCTCGTGCGACTTTTACGACTTTCATCTTGGTTGTAGCTGTTTGTTGTTGCGTGACTATCTCTATGGTTATGGCTGAGCTGTTTTATGGGACTGTCTATTTCGGTCTTAGTATTTCTATTTCCCTCTCACTCAGGTGAGTGCTGTTTAAATTTGTCCTCCTTTTCCCATTTTGTTTATATATTCCGGAATATTTTTCTCTGCTGTGGCTAAGTTTTTATTTTAGACTCTAGTAACTCTGGGTATGTGCTTTTTTCCTTAGCAGCGGTTTGTCTAGAGTCTGACAAAAGATTAATTCCTTTCAAGCCAAGCACATGAGAAACTAATCAGCGCATTACTTTTAATTGTTAATCTCAGGGTACTATTTACAACAACCTCCAACCGCACCCCCAGTTATCTGATGCAAGACAGGATTTCCACTCATATATGCGCACATTCCTTGGATGTATTGTAATATCATACCAACGTTTCAGCTGAATGCATAAAAATATGTAAAGAATATGTGACTTTCGAAACCCTTTAACCCCAAATATTGCATATTATTCATTGAAGGGACAGGAACTACTAAAATATGAAAATTAAATGTCGGGACGTTTCAGTTGAATGCAGCAAATGATGTGAGAATGTTATTTTAAAATCTTTAACGCAAAACTTAATTATTGTTGACGGTAGCGACAATGCCTTTTGCCGAAGGAGGAAAGTGACTATTGTGTCTCGCCATGCTTATGAAGTTGGGGCAAAAATGAAGATTATTTCTGGGGTTTCGACCAAAATGTATTATACATGAGAAAGACGTGCATGTTCATTTGTGTGTAAATATCGACAGCAAGGACAACGAAATATATGCATACAAAAACGAAGAGATATTCAAAACAAATTGTTTGGCTTTTAATTGCACTTTTGATAAATTATTGGCTATATATGACAATGAAATAGGAACCATGTGTCTTTTTAAAGGACACACCAAGGCAGCTGACCAGGAATGGTTATTCTTGGTTTTTACGCAGCTCGCTCGACAAATTGTTGTACCAGGGCTTTTCTCAGAAAATCGTAGTCCTTAAAACACCATGTCCAAATGTTTTTGTATGACTCAGTGTTTCAAAACTTCATGACTCGTAGTGTTTCAAAACTTCCAAGACATTCTCAGCTTGAACACCATCGTCCCACAGCAAAACGGTCTCCTCCATTAGTCACCGCTTCACATGTGCAGCAGGGCATATCAAGTCTGTTCTTCATTCCCGAACCTTAAGTTAGAAATTAAAGCAGATCAGCGTCACCTAAGTATTCGGGTACCGCGAGAGTCAAAACGTATAAATTTAGTTACAATAACTATATTTGCAATCTCCCAAGAACATGACCTGTTTATCTGTCAGCCATGTTTGAAACATGCCAGTGATCTCCCACCAACGCATTGTGATAGGACACTGCAATAACCAAACCCTAACCATAATCACAGCAATAACCAAACCCTAACCCTAATACGACTAAGACTTTTAGTAGCAACCAATATCTAACCATTATTATCGATCATTCGAATGTAAATGTACACATATCAATGCTTGCAAGATACGTAATCATTGGTTAATATTTTTTAAAAAACAATTTGGAATTGTATTGATCTGAGAAAATGCTAGAGCATGAAAGTTCGTTATATAAACAAGTATATATTGGTATGTATTACACTTACCCTTCCAAATTGAACTTGGTCAAGTGAGGAGCTGCTCCTGTCCGTGTCAAGGAACTATGAATACTTCTAAAAAAAATGAGAAACAATACGTACGAATTGCATTTTCCATGAAGCTTACATATCGATGTATTTGTAACTGTAAACATATGTTCTATCTTACATATCGATGTATTTGTAACTGTAAACATATGTTCTATTTATTTTCTTACATGTTGCAAGAATAATATAATCAACAACATCAAACATGTGAATATGCATTTTTTTAAGAAATAAGTTATGAACGGCGACAAATGTTTAAATCATCACATCGTTTTTACGTTGGTAAGCTTAGGAATTTTCAAGTTGAATTTTTACAAGTACAATTAAATTGCTGTAAAATTTCGATAAAATGGGAACATTTGATACATATTGTCATGAACGATGGACCTGCAGTGTATCATGATCTTTCAGTAAAGCAAGTCATAAAATAAATAAACATTCTGTACCTATTCTATTGAACCCGTGTTGGATCATGTCCTCCTTCATGGCATGTATTAACATTACAAACTGGTCTCAAAATGATGTATTAACATTACAAACTGGTCTCAAAACGATGCGTAAAATCCAAACAAGATAACATGGCAGCATTGCAAGCTGAGAATGCATTTACCATTTCAACACCTCTGGCAACAGAAAGTATTGGTGATAAAGGGTCAATGAGATCTGAATATTTGAGAAGCCCAAATATCTATCCAATAATCTGCCAAAACGATAAAATTTAACAGCGTTGCCTGATCAGCAAAATCTGATGAAATTTATAAATATTAGAAGTAAAGTAAAAAGGTTTTGGGAGATATTCCTACTGTTAATCAGAGTCAATGCGAAATACATGTAGCACGAGTTGTTGTGGTTGTAGACAACATTAAGTTATTGCACTTACTTCCTCTGACATTACTGCATGCTTAGTCATAAAATTTGTTTGATGTGTTGGTCTGGGAGAGCAAAAGTCATAACGAGAAAAAGCAGATCACCATGACTTATTTTCACGTCACGGAGATTACGTTACACTTTGAATGCCCTATTTTCACGTCTCGGAGATTACGTTACCTTTTCCATTTAGCTCAATTTCTCTGATGATCATTGGGGCCCGAGTGGCCGAGTGGTCTAAAGCGCTATCAGTTACGGATCACTGCCATCTCACCTCTGTCTGCGTGGGTTCGAGTCTCGGATTCGGCCAATGTGGGTATGTGAGAAAGCTTGCCAGTAGCGTCTCGTGGGTCGGTGGTTCTTCCCGGGGTTTTCCCGGGTTCTTCCTCCACCTTTAATACTGGCCACCATGCATAGCCTATCGTGTGCTGAAAAATGGCGTTAAACCATACAACAACAACAACTGATGATAACTGGGTGTGCAGTCATAAAACCTGATCAGTCATCTTTGAGGATACTGCTCACCATAAACGAAAGCAGTGTACACTAACCTATTTTTGTTGCATAGAGACTTATCCGAGTTTTGGAATATGATACAGCGGATCATTTGAGGCAAGGCGTTCTTCAGGACTACTTGTACCTTGCAGTAAGTGTTCTATTGGCATGCTTCATGATGCGTTATGATTGAAATTGGAATTTGTGACTGCAGTTAGTGATTGATATGTATCCCCTGTCAGTTATTAGATCATTGGCACACTGGTACACTACGTGTGCTGATGAAGTAAACATCTTGGGGTGGGGCATAGTTTTGGAACACAGACACTCGTTTCTATTCTTAACATAATTGAAAATGTTGCAAGCACCTATACATCTCCAGCTAGAAGATCGTGTAATCAGACATAATGATTTCTCTGTCATCCATTGATAACAGTATCCGTGTTCAAGGACCCGTTTATATTGACAAAGTTCGACACCGATAGGTCATTTTGGAAAGACAAACGTCTACCCTAATGTCCTCGCTTCATAACAACTGCATCTCTAAAACAGCAGGTCAAGAAACAAGTGATCAAATGCAGGGAAATATGTGTTAATCTTAACATAAGTGTCCATCAAGCTGCTCGCAATATCCAAAATTATACAGTAACAAGCCAGATCACTGCAATGGTGTCGAGTGAACGTGGATCATCCTTCGTGGATTTAAGACAATTAAACTATATATATTTAACATAGCCGCTGAAGCTTGGCGTGAGACGACTGATTAGACCGGGCCCTTCTAATCACTCGTGTGGCTGAAGTGGAGGCATCTTCGCTAGTCAAGGTTCCGATGTATTAACCCCATCTACACACTGGCGAATCGATCAGATATTCCAGTGCTTTGTCCTAGCGACATCTGTTGGATGGTGTCATGTTTGCTAAGCCCCAGCTATAAAGTCAGGTATAAGCTATAATCTACCTGTCTCGGGAATATTACCACGGCCATGTGTTTGGTGTCGAATGATTGCCACGGGCTAGTAGAGACTCTTACGCAATGTTACATGACCGGCCAGAGACCGGAATCTTAAATCGGCAAAAGGCGATAGATCACACCGTCAAAACAACGCTTGCAGTTATCACACCTAGGTGTTAAGGCTTAGTCCCAAGATCAAAAAGAAGTCTACATGGTGAACGGACCGTATTCTTATCCGTTCCCACATTGACAGACAGCGGGAGGGACATTGTCCGCTAAGTTTGATTGGATTGGTTCATAGCGATATCCAATCTGAATTGAGATAGAGGGTGTTACGTATCGGCTCGTTTAAAGTAACATAAAGAAAAGAGCAAATATAAAATAAGACTTCCAATTTGCGAAGAAAATCCAAACATTTGTCCTAAAATTGTGAAAAAATACATAAGTCCTGTAAATAAACAGTTCTAATTGAAGTAGTCTGAATTTCAATTCCGTTCCAAGATGGCGGATGATGACGTCAGACGAAGGTTTTACACAAGTGTCCAGAATTTTCACTGTGAATCACAATTTGTACTGTTCTGTTCCAATTTAGAATTAATTTCACTAAATGTCTTTGTCCAAAGCCGGTTGTATAGTTCTCCAGGGAAAATAAATATTATTTAAAAGGTAGATGAAGTGCAGCTATCATCAGTAACAAAATACTTGTTGTTCTACAGTCGTTCTACAGACGTATGAACGAACGACTCTTTCCAGCACAAAAGAATACCAACTTCTCGATGTATTAGAAACTCTATAAGATGTTAAAATGTGACTCCCTCTAAGGTGTTAAAATATGACTCTTGACTATTTCGCAGGTACCTGAGTATTTAAGGCGAACTAAAACATCATTTCATGTACACGTACGAGGAACACATGGCGATTTCGAAATCTCGCCATTGCAGTACAGAATGTCAACAAGTATTATTAGAAATGACCGTGGTCACAACCAGTCATTTACATAGCTTTTGCCAACTGTTTGCATGGATCGACAAACCGACATGCAAAAATCGTGCTCACGCGAGTCACATTTACGGTTCTAAATAAACACGATGTTTCTATCAAAATGTCAGACCCTGCGAACATAATCATCATCACAATAAAAATTATATTAATGAAATAAAAATGAAATAAAAAGAATTCAAATTTTAACACATGTAATTAAACTACATGGTCGTAACAGTGTGATTACAATTGCGATCCGAATGTTACTTCAAACTCGTGAGCGCAAATTTAGTACTCGCCTAGAGGGATTGTGAGACAATACGGTTTACACAGAGAAGAAGCCACTCTTAAGTTGGCGGCAAAACAGAGGTAGATTTTAAGGATGAGTAGAAATACAAGGACAGGTGGAAATCAGTCTCGCACTGCTAATCAAATGAAGCAATAGGCTTATTAAAAGGTCGAGCGGAAGGAGTGTAATTGGAAATTTGAGTCATTTGATTATTGAATTGTTATTAAATTGTTATTCATTGAATTTCAACCTTTTTTGTATATTTAACCATCTAATATTCGCATTGCTCACTAGGGGCTAGGAACTTTATATCTATCTTTCACTGAATTTAACTTCCAACAAAATAGAGCCTGGGTGGGACTTCTATAATAGTTTAAAGAAAACATTGCAAGCACCCCACCCCAACCATAACAATCCCCACAGATTTCATGAGTTGTCTCCCTCACTATTCAATGCCAACTAACTCTGCAACCGCGATACATTCTACATCGGCTGTGAGGGAAGTTGCCATGTGGATTTGCAATGCATGTAATGAAAGCTGTTTTTGAAATTTAACAAATTAAGAAGACTTGTGACTAGCTACGTTTCATTTTGTTAATAATTTGTTTTAATTAATATTTTTGCTGCATTTCACTGACATACTTTAGCTTTGTTCGTGCTTACGATCGCTACAATGAAAAAGCTTTTTAACGTTGTTTAGTTACGTTTTCATTTCGAATAATTTGGAAATTACAGGTTTCAGGTCTTTGGTTGTTTGTAGTTAAAATCCAACAATCCCTGAAGAAATTGTATTGTGGAAACGAAATTGTTCACGGACTGAGCTGATTACTATAGTTTCCTCTTGTCGACTTCAATTGGTGGGATCCGAATCAAGAATATGTTGATTTTAAATTTAGTAAATTTAAGGAGTGAAAGAAATTGTTCTGAACTAAACAAAGACTTTTCATCACACCAAGTTAAAGATATATTATCTAATTGGTGTGCGTCAGTCAGCCCCTAACATATGTCGATATCTATGAACCACCGACAAATCTTATCACTATCAGAGGTGTGAACTCCACGTAATTAACAGGCACAAAAGCATCCGACTGGACAAAATATACTAATGTTCACTACTAATCCGTCTGCCACAATATATCACAGACAAATTCAAATCGTCATAGCGCCAACATTTTCGTACATTTTCCGTGAAAATTTCAGTATGCACTAAAAATAAAACTAATTCACATGGGAAGTGACAACATACAATGCGTTATATGGCAAGTACTGTGTTACTGTACAGACTGTAGGGCATGGGGGTCTCTATTCCGTCCACAGATCAAGTTATCCGATCACAGATCAAGTTATCCGATCACAGATCAAGTTATCCGATCACAGATCAAGTTGTCTCTGTTATATAGAAAGTGCTGTGTTACTGTGTAGGCAGCAGGACATGGTTTTCTCTGTTCCATCCACAGATCAACTTACTCACCATCATCCCAGCATTGTTTGTGGAATTCGAAATAGAGGTCAGTGCCGTCTTGCTTAAAATCCCCAAGTTTTCCCTTTGTCTCTACAATATAAAACAAATCATATTTTATTATTCATCAAGAAGTCAATGTCATGGAATTTATTTTGTGTCTATCTAAATCCCTTTACGTATAGGTACACATGCGACCAATATGACAGGTTCTTTATGTCTCTATGAGTGACCATAAACTTTGATAACTGTCTGATGAAAGCAAATAAATTTTAGCAAGAATATTTCCGGCGATGAAGGCAGAATAAAAGAAAGTTTGTCAATACCTGGCTGATAATTTATATCACGACCAAAATATTAATTAATAAATCGTAAGGACGAAGCATTTACCACACCGATCGATCACTATTATTTAATGTTACATAAGATCGAATCTGAAAGTCACCGACCGCCAACCAACAGGCTATACTGTATCTCAAAGTCAAAGACCGCCAAACAACAGGCTGTAATGTATCTCAAAGTCAAAGACCGCCAAACAACAGGCTATAATGTATCTCAAAGTCAAAGACCGCCAAACAACAGGCTATACTGCAGCTCAAAGTCAAAGACCACCAAACAACAGGCTATAATGTATCTCAAAGTCAAAGACCACCAAACAACAGGCTATAATGTATCTCAAAGTCAAAGACCGCCAAACAATTAGAATTTGATGGCACATTATTTCTTATTCAGACTACATGTGTATTAATTTTATTCATTTAAACTTTTCATTGAATTTTTAATTTTGAAAGGGCAGCCACTACTACGTACAGGCTTTGATATGCCTGTACATTCGCATATCCTAGATGTACCCTGAGAGTTTAGAATCTTAATGTACGTCCCCTGCTCATATTAAGGACATCATTATTCATTATAACCTCTTTACATCAAAACTTCTAACTCTGATTACTAAGTTCACGAGCATCCAAAAGAGCCTTAGATGGCGCCGCGTTGGAGACCACTGCTCTAAGTAATGTCGGAGAGGGAAAGCATCGTGTCGGATTTAGACAAGTTTATAAGCAAAACGACTTTCCTGACCTAAAGATTGAGCCTGTAAGTAGTAGTGCTTCACTTTTCAAAATTAAAAATTCAATGAAAAGTTGAAATGAATAAAAATAATCCACACGTAGTGTGAATAAGAAATAATATGCCATCAAATTCTAATCTTCTCATATCTTAACATTTACTGCAAACCATTGTAAGTAATTCAGGCAGTATACATCATTTATTCACAAGGAAAATATTCACTCTCAAAGTAAAAATTAAAACACAGGTTGAATTTTACTTCCTAAATTTGGAAATTTCTTTCGCGATAGAAACAATCTGACAGTAGAATTTGTTGACAGGGAGCTCGTTTTCTGGGAAGTGAGAATTTGTATTGGGGCCGTGTATTTCGTCTTGTACTATACGCATTTTAAAAACATTGAAATAAATCTGAAAAATTTTTAAAATAATAAATGACGAAAGAATCATTTCTCTTTTTTCTAAGACATCTCAACTGTAGTGTAATCGCTTAGTGACGATCACATTAGTGAACAAAAAACAATATACATCACTGCGTTTCATGAACGAATAAAAGTAGATGGCATTATTCAGGATTTATACGTACATGTATCCTGATAAATCTTTATGAAATCGTCTCTTCACAGGGTATAAACTTTATACTAAAGCAGCAACAAGTACTGGCCCTAAGCAACTCTTTCACTGCCAGAGGTATGTACCGTCATGAACTTAGTGAGTAGAATGGAATACGGAATTCAAACACTTTGGGGAAGAATTTCTTTTGCTTCCTTTTCATTGTATAATAGTTTGCACGAAATCGTACACTTTCCGAACACTTTAAACTTTTGTCTCAACACGCGTGGACATTCCTCAATCAAATTTCTGTTTATAGCTTAGTTAAAATTTAGTAATCACTTGGGTCATTATGGGTATACGGCATTGCAAAGCTATATTTTAAACGCGTAATTACCCAGTTACTAAGAGCAGAATGTCTTAATGTCCATTATTCACATTATATGATATAGAGAAAATGTCCAGTATTCACACTGTATGATATAAAGAAAATGTCCAGTATTCATACTGAATGATATAAAGAAAATGTCCAGTATTCACATTGTATGATTTAAAGAAAATGTCCAGTATTCACATTATATGATGTAAAGAAAATGTCATTACATCATTCACATTGTATGATATAAAGAAAATGTCAAGTATTCACATTGTATGATATAAAGAAAGCGTCCAATATTCACATTGTATGATATGGAGAAAAGTCCAGTATTCGCCTTGTATGATAAACTGGAATAGTTTTGTAAAAAGAATCTTCGCGAACATGAGGAATTCTCAAGATATTTTCACACATAAGTGTTTAGTCATTTGAGATCGAATAATTCTTTGTATTATACGTTTAGGTCATATTTTGCGTAGGTGGAGTTTTGAAAGGCTTACTGTTGGGTCATATAAAAGTGAAGCAAGAAACACCATGCAGAAATGCTATTATGGTCTTATAAGTGTGTGTTTGTTAGCTAATTAAAAGAAAATTATTTCTGGGGTTTTTTCCCCGTTTATCAATCTTCATTTGGCAATGACTGTGTCTTGAGGTCATTGGAAATGGGAGAAAAGTTTACTTTTACCAACACTTTATTTGACAATGACTGTGGTCTTGAGGTCATTGGTAAAAACTGGCCTTAACCAAGACTTCAGTTTCACAAAGATTGTGTTCTTGAGGTCATTGAAAATAGAGGAAATATTGACCTTAAACCCGACTTCATTTCACAACGGTTATGGTCTTGAGATCATTGGAAGTTGAAAAGCATTAATCTTAACCCAATACTCGCGCATATATTTTTGATTCGCTGAGTTGTATGACCCCTTACGTTTTGCAATACATAGACACGTTCTGTTGCTATACACTCCCAAAGACCACAATACATAGACACGTTCTATTGTTATACACGCACACAGAGCACAATATATAGACACGTTCTATTGATATACACGCCCTATGACCACAATATATAGACACCTTCTATTGCTATACACACCCTAAGACCACACTCTTCCACTGAGAGGATTTGAATTAGCAATAGGTCTGGAACATAACTTCTGAAATAGAATGTCTTCGCTTAAACGGCAAATTCACCTGCATGGTTTTCAAATGCCAATCAGTTTTACAGCCAAATCGCAAAGAAGTCATTGATACTAAGGAAGGGTCAAAAGTAAATTCAAGACATCCATGGATGGTTCTTCCGATATTTAGGAAATCATGTGCCATGACCACTAGGATTAAGTTTGCCGTGATTAATGATAACAATTGGATCTTAAAATCAATAAACTAACACGTGAAGTAAATTCTTCCAGATCTTAAACTGTTTGAAACAGTTATTTAAGAGGTCCTGAGCATAGTATAACTTATATCCAGTGAATGAAGATAAAAAGTCAAAAGCCATTTGTCTCACCATCATCCCAGCATTCCGCTTGTGGAACGTTAAAGTCCTCATTGTGAATGACTGCAAGACGGCCACGTTCATCAGCATGACAAGTTTTGTTAATTGCCGCTACAATGTAAAATAACTCAAATGTAAGTATCCTATAAGACATTAGTGAAACTGATGTTAATGTGTGCATGTAAAGGCTATTAAATACATTCCCTACAAGGATAAATATGTATCAAACCCATTATGGCAACAAGCAGGCATGATTTTCATTAAACAGGGACATGCATGTTCTCGTCAATATAAGTGTGCATAATACATATGATGGAAATCCAACTTTCCTCCATGAGTTATGCAGCAGACATCACAGAAGGATGCATATTCGGGGACAATTAATACGGAGCTGGTTGAAGTCCACATAATATAAAGTTGATTGAATGCCTAATTTTGTCCTATTCATCAATCGTTAATAAATGAATACTAAAGACTCAACAGTTTGAACAAAATGCATTCCGGGGAAATAACTCCTGTAAGTAAATGAGTTGTAGAATGCTGGAAGTCGAATGTACATGCATTCAAAGTCTCGAGATTATAAAATCCATGACGACCTTGATAAAGGTATTCAGCAGAACCAGTAAGCCTGGGGCCCCGAGTGGCCAAGTGGTCTAAAGCGCTCACCGTTACGGATCACTGCCATCTCACCTCTGCGTGGGTTCGAGTCTCGGGCTTGGCTAACGTGGGTACGTGAAAAAGCTAGCCAGTAGTTTCTCGTGGGTCGGTTTTCCAGAGTGGGAATTCGGGTCGGGTGGGGTGGGTAAAGATCACCAGTCTGATCCTGCCTTGAATTTATCTGTTGCTCTATTTGTCGACCATCTGCAATCCATACACAGCTCTATTTTCTGTTGAATTTTAGCAATTATAAACAAACAGCATTTGATTTTCTATATTCATAATTGCTGAGACTGCATGCATTATGCTAATCCTTTTCTTCTTTATACATTCCTCATTTTCTCTGTCATTCTTATGGTTAAATTTACATCTTTTCCTAATCATGGTGATTTAAGATAATGAAATTTACTTTCAGCTACAACATGGCATCCTTCAGTGAATTTTTCAGCAACCACTTACAGACTATCAACCTCTCCAAGCAGTACCCTGAATCTACATATTTTCTTAAAAATATCCACTCACTGCCTAAAGATGGTATATATTGTATCAGGAAGCTGTAATTTCCACTCACTGCCTTAAAATGGTATATACATTATCTGGTAGCTGTAATTTCCACTCACTGCCTTAAAATGGTATATACAATATCTGGTAGCTGTAATTTCCACTCACTGCCTTAAAAAGGTATATTTTGTATCAGGAAGCTGTAATTTCCACTCTCTGCATTAAATTGGTGCATTATCAGATCTCTTTTTTTTTAATGAAAAATGTGCAAGGTAATGGCCATTATACACCTTTGGTGTGACAAAATTCAAGGACTTTTCAAGGACTTTATCCAATTTGTTTCAATGGCGCTGGTGCCCAGTACACTTTAGTTATATTTATCAGTGGCCATTTAAAGGATTATTGAGAATGTTGTTATTTCCTGACAAGGAACTCCTAATATTTGTGCAATAGACTTCAGACTTTATAACAGAACAAAAACAATAAACAAAAAAAAAACAAATCTTAGGAGAATAACACCACTTTATTTCTAAGAAAAACAAATGAATTCAGAACTTTATATGAAGAACAAAAAAAAAAAAAAAACCTTTAGATTACATAGCAAATAAGGTACACTTGGTAAATTGTTAGCTCTAATTCTACACTACAGGCACAACTACTGGAGATGAGAGCCTGCTTGTATGACAGTTACAAATCATCATATGAAGAACAAAATACAATGGAAAGATAAAAAGTAGACAAAGTAGAATAGTCACAATCTTTTCTTTAAATTCTACACTCAGATATATAATCTGCTCATATGACTACACTACAACCACTGACTTTTTAAGCACAAAGTTCTTTAACATGGTCAGCAATTTCCTTTTCGATAGTTTCCATTTCTGACTGCTTGTGCAGTTTCTCTTCAATGCATTGGCTTGTGTAACAAAGGAGACTTCTCCGGTAGCTTCTGCCTTTTCATATAATTAATTTTCCCTACTTTATTAACTGTTCATTTTAGACTAATTCAGGCTGTACTGCATATCATGAATATGGTAACCATATTCTGTATTCACGTCATGGATATTATTAAGTACTGCATGTCATGAATTTAGTAACCATCTGTACTGCATGTCATGGATATGGTACCCATCTGTACTGCATGTCATGGATATGGTATCCAACTGTATTGCATGTCATGGATAGGGTATCCATCTGTATTGCATGTCATGAATATGGTAACCATTTGTATTACAGGTCATGGATATGGTATCCATCTGTATTGCATGTCATGAATATGGTAACCATCTGTATTGCATGTCATGAATATGGTAACCATCTGTACTGAATGTCATTGATACGCTAACCATTAAGAACTGCATGTCATGGACATGGTGACCATCTGTATTTCATGTCATGGATATGGTATCAATCTGTATTGCATGTCATGGATATGGTATCAATCTGTATTGCATGTCATGGATATGGTATCAATCTGTATTGCATGTCATGGATATGGTACCCATCTGTACTGAATGTCATGGATATGCTATGGTCAATATTTTGGGCACTGTGTGAATACTAAAATTCTTAATAAAAAGTTGATATATTTAGCTCAGAATAAACATGATTACTTCCAGGAGTTTTTGGACATATTTGAGGACTTTACAAGGACAAAATCATCTAACTGGGAATTCAAGGCATTCCAAGGTAATTATGATGTTCAAAGATTTTTCAAGTTTGTACAAACCATGAAAAGGATGTAGCTCTGTTGACGTCTGGAAAGACCACTTTTGCTGGCAGAAGGGGATTGCTACCAGAACACTGCAAGTACCAATCATTTTAGGTCACTTCATTTACCGTTCTTATTTGAAGATGAAATTTTGCCTCTGTCTTGGCCATTTGCAAAGAAGCCAGCAATCTGCCTTGCGTCTATTCATGAGTGATCTGCCTCCTGTCTATTCACAAGTGATCTGCCTTGCATCTATTCACAAGTTTTAACTCTTTCTATTAATGAGTGATCTGCATGTCTATTCACGAGTGATCTGCATGTCTATTCATGAGTGATCTGTCTCGTGTCTATTCATGAGTGATCTGTCTCATGTCTATTCATGAGTGATCTGTCTCATGTCTATGCGTCAGAGATCTGCCTCATGTATATTCATGGGTGAACTGTCTCCTGTCTATTCATGGGTGAACTGTATCATGTCTATTCACGAGTGATCTGTCTCATGTCTATTCATGAGTGATCTGCCTCACGTCTATGCGTCAGTGATCTGCCTCATGTATATTCATGGGTGAACTGTCTCATGTCTATTCACAAATGATCTGCCTTGTGTCTATTCATAATACACTGAGACAAAAATAGATCATGGCCTATTGAAATGTAGCAAGATTACAACTGTAGGTTCTCAATAGACTAAAGCAGCATCAAGATTACAACTGTAGGTCTGCGACAGACTAAGGTTACAGCAAGATTACAGCTGTAGGTCTAAAATAGACATGGGGTACAGCAAGAGTACAACTGTAGGTCTACAACAGACTAAAGCTACAGAAAAACTAACACTTGTAGGTCCTCAACAGACTAAAGCTACAAGATTACAACTGTAGGTCCTCAGTAGACTAAAGCGACATTGCAAAGCTGGTACAATACAACACTTTCACTTTTCATAAAACAAAATCATCACCAAATGAAGCCATTATTCATTTTTCAACTATAATGGATTTGTGCTGACATAAATACAATGTGTGAGAATACAGCTGCTGTCAGCAACCTTTGCTGACATTCATGCATGTACTTGTAGGAGCAGGTTACACTCATGCACAAACAATGCAATCCCACAGCCAGGATACGACAATGAAGTCTCACCCACACAGGTTTCTACTGTACTCAATAAAGCACTCAAAGCTGAAAGGGGGGAGGGAGAAACTATTTTTAATGATGAAATAATAATTACCTTTTCAATTACATTGCTTACCTATGCCGTGCAGAAATTACCCTTGTCCCCCAAAAACTTCCATCTTCCAATCAAATGGAAAGTTCCATAAAGTTAGAAGCAGAAATAATACAGATTCAGTCTATCCCCCACATCAGAGGTAAAAATACAGTACCAGTCCTCTTTGCAGACACTCTACAGTTTCATATCTTGCACAGGGTTGATTTTTAAAGAAAAAGAATATGCCTGTGTTTCCTTGCTGGTTATACTGACTTAAATAAAAGATGTATATCTTAGGTATCATTACTTTTAATTCCCTTTGTGGGGTGGGGGTGTATAATTGATTAGTGTAATATGTGTTATAGAGAATAGAGCTTGGCCTTACTTCAGATGTGCACCTATCAAAAACTACTAGTTATGCAAGGGTATTTTCACTTCTTCAGAGGTAAATTGTTAAAAAAAAGAAAAATAGACAAATTTTATTGTTTTACATTTTGTATATTTGGTAATTCATTTATTACACTTTCAGAGGCTGGTATTGTCTAGTCTGGCAAAATTAATTTTCCCTACTTTATTAACTGTTCATTTTAGACTAATTCAGGCTGATCTTTTTGGAGCACATGGGATTAAAAATAAATTCTCAAGCACAGAATAAGAAAATAACATAACAGTGGTATGCCAACATTCTCTCCACTGTGCATCTTGCAAATGCAAACAACTTCACCTTACACCTGTCACTCTGTCATTAGTTCATATCCGTACAGCGCCCTCTTTCTTGGGGGCCCAAATTACCAAACTATTTGTGGGATATCAGAGTAGGATGGGAGGCGAAATCTAGCAATGGCAACTGGTACACAACACATTCAAATGAGCCCCACCCCCACCCACCCCAACAGCAGTAATACATTATCTGCTGCAACTGTTTTACTGAATTTGCCAGTCTGGTGGGAGGCTGATGGCCTCCACCGATATAAGACTGATGTGATAGGATTGCCCACTAGTGTAAAATGGCACCTGCATGGACCACTTTTGCATTGCCGCTACTGACCCAGAGGAAATATGCCTTTGCTGTGGTATGCTCAAGACCAAAAGTAAAAGAAAGCAGTACAAAACTGCCAAAAAGCAGCTAACATCCTCCAGCAATGAGCAAGTTAGATAGGCCAATAAGGCTTTAATAACTTGAACTTCCTGGGCTTTAATATTCTTGAATGAAAGATTGTTCTTGGAGGAAACTGATACACTCTTTTGATTGTGAGGACAATCCACCTGGAAATGGTGTATGCCAAAATACCAGCACAGCCACAATGAGGGAAAAGATATCATGCATCAGTTCTTGATGCAGACAAATAGAACCATATAGACAAACTGGGCAATAGTCTATCTTGATTATCCTCATTGACAGATATGGCTGAGACTGGGGATCTCTACTGAGAATGGAACCACCCCAAGAGACTCTTTTGTTTTGGTAAAGAAACCTTATTGACAAATGAAAAAATAATTATAATTGCAGCTGAACTGTGAACAACCTTTTCCTAGACACAAAGCATGAAGCTCACACTTTCATTTTTCAAACTATAACAGGAAGAGAGTTTTAAGGGCAAGGTTCATAAAAGTATCTTCACCCAATGGTTCCTAAGTTGGTTTTGACAAAGATGACAACACACAAGGTTCCATCAAGATATTAGCAAACAAAATGGTCAATATACCTGACAAGATCTACAGTAAACAGATCTGAACCAAAGGCTGAATCTTTTTAGAATTTGAGCATATGGACAACCATATGATATGGCTGGGCCATTTGGGAACTCGAGCATATTGGTTAGGGCAGCCCAATAACCAAACTGCATTTTGGACACATGGGTACATGGGGGGGGGGGGGAAGGGCCCGTATGGCTCTGTCTTCTTTCGAGTTCTAGACTTTCTGGAACTGACTATCTAATTGGAGGGTGAAGTTTCTTATGTGGATGTGGATTGTATCCTTCCTAGAAAGGTCAGCAGTGTAATATTGACAGGCAATGTAGTCCTGAAAGTTAATCCCAATTGCAACCAAGTTTAAAGTTTCTCATTAGACTAGAGTCACCTAAAGAAAAAGATTTGCAAAAGATATGCAACTATATACTAAGTATACACAACTATACACTAAGTATCAAACACAGTACTCTTTTGGTAACTTGTTCAACATGTTTGAAATCTGACAATGTCACATCCCATATCTCACCGATTTTATGACAGGCTACTTCCCCTAGTTTTCATTTCAATGCCTCTAAAAAGGGAAATACTCAGTACCTCTCACTGCCAAACTCCCTCGTCCAATACTGAAGATCCCAGGTGGTGGAGGAACAGTTGATCGATGAATCCAATTCACTCGTTCCTGTTGAAGAACTCCAGGTTTCAGGATGCCCCTTCCTCTTCCATAACTCCGCCCCTTTCCTTGTTTTACTTCTTGGGCTGGCTCTTCATTCATCAATCCTGTAATGCAAACATTATACTCTTAGATCTGATGATTTATGCACATAAATGCTTGTTTGTGTAAATTTGTATTAAGTTTTATCAGGTCAAAATTATGTGGGTTGTACTTTTATTCAAATGACTCACTAATTAACACAATAGCAGGAATCTGAATCAGCAGGATAATTTCTGTAAAAATTTCAAGCAATGCTGGTATTGGAATGTTGTGAAAATTCTGCCTTCCGACTTGGAGCATTGCATTTAACAGCACCAACAACTACAGCTCAGCAATTAAAATATAAAGTCTGACAATAGTTTCTCTCTCCTCAGTTCAGGGTCTGGGCATCCCCCAAATCATAGATTGTAAATGAATTCCATGGTGGGAATTCAGTTCGAGTGGGGTGGGCAAGATCACCAGTCTGATCCTGCCTTGAATTTATCTGTTGCTCTATTTGTCGACCATCTGCAATCCATACACAGCTCTATTTTCTGTTGAATTTTAGCAATTATAAACAAACAGCATTTGATTTTCTATATTCATAATTGCTGAGACTGCATGCATTATGCTAATCCTTTTCTTCTTTATACATTCCTCATTTTCTCTGTCATTCTTATGGTTAAATTTACATCTTTTCCTAATCATGGTGATTTAAGATAATGAAATTTACTTTCAGCTACAACATGGCATCCTTCAGTGAATTTTTCAGCAACCACTTACAGACTATCAACCTCTCCAAGCAGTACCCTGAATCTACATATTTTCTTAAAAATATCCACTCACTGCCTAAAGATGGTATATATTGTATCAGGAAGCTGTAATTTCCACTCACTGCCTAAAGATGGTATATATTGTATCAGGAAGCTGTAATTTCCACTCACTGCCTAAAGATGGTATATATTTTATCAGGAAGCTGTAATTTCCACTCACTGCCTTAAAATGGTACATACAATATCTGGTAGCTGTAATTTCCACTCACTGCCTTAAAATGGTATATTTTGTATCAAGTGGTCATATTTATCAGTGGCCATTTAAAGGATTATTGAGAATGTTGCTATTTCCTGACAAGGAACTTCCTAATATTTGTGCAATAGACTTCAGACTTTATAACAGAGAACAAAAACAAACAAAAAAAAACAAATCTTAGGAGAATAACACCACTTTATTTCTAAGAAAAACAAATGAATTCAGAACTTTATAAGAACAAAAAAAAAACAAAAAAAACAAACCTTTAGATTACATAGCAAATAAGGTACATTTGGTAAATTGTTAGCTCTAAATCTACACTACAGGTACAACTACTGGAGATGAGAGCCTGCTTGTATGACAGTCACAAATCCTCATATGAAGAACAAAATACAATGGAAAGATAAAAAGTAGACAAAGTAGAATAGTCACAATCTTTTCTTTAAATTCTACACTCAGATATATAATCTGCACATATGACTACACTACAACCACTGACTTTTTAAGCACAAAGTTCTTTAACATGGTCAGCAATTTCCTTTTCAATAGTTTCCATTTCTGACTGCTTGTGCAGTTTCTCTTCAATGCATTGGCTTGTGTAACAAAGGAGACTTCTCCGGTAGCTTCTGCCTTTTCATATAATTAATTTTCCCTACTTTATTAACTGTTCATTTTAGACTAATTCAGGCTGTACTGCACATCATGAATATGGTAACCATATTCTGTATTCACGTCATGGATATTATTAAGTACTGCACGTCATGAATTTAGTAACCATCTGTACTGCATGTCATGGATATGGTACCCATCTGTACTGCATGTCATGGATATGGTATCCATCTGTATTGCATGTCATGGATATGGTATCCATCTGTATTGCATGTTATGAATATGGTAACCATTTGTATTACAGGTCATGGATATGGTATTCATCTGTACTGCATATCATAAATGTAAGTACCCATCTGTACTGCATGTCATGGATATGGTATCCATCTGTATTGCATGTCATGAATATGGTAACCATCTGTATTGCATGTCATGGATATGGTAACCATTTGTATTATAGGTCATGGATATGGTATCCATCTGTACTGCATGTCATGAATATGGTAACCATATTCTGTATTCACGTCATGGATATGGTATCAAACTGTATTGCATGTCATGGATATGGTAACCATCTGTACTGAATGTCATGGATATGCTAACCATTAAGTACTGCATGTCGTGGATATGGTAACCATTTGTATTGCATGTCATGGTATCAATCTGTATTGCAAGTCATGGATATGGTAACCATCTGTACTGAATGTCATGGATATGGTGACCATTAAATACTGCATATCATGGATATGGTGACCATTAAATACTGCATATCATGGATACCATCTTTATTGTATGTCATGAACATGGTGACTATGTGTATTGCACGTCATTGGATCCAACAAATTTAATCTCGTTTATATGGTCAATATTTTGGGCACTGTGTGAATAATAAAATTCTTAATAAAAAGTTGATATATTTAGCTCAGAATAAACATGATTACTTCCAGGAGTTTTTGGACATATTTGAGGACTTTACAAGGACAAAATCATCTAACTGGGAATTCAAGGCATTCCAAGGTAATTATGATGTTCAAAGATTTTTCAAGTTTGTACAAACCATGAAAAGGATGTAGCTCTGTTGACGTCTGGAAAGACCACTTTTGCTGGCAGAAGGGGATTGCTACCAGAACACTGCAAGTACCAACCATTTTAGGTCACTTCATTTACCGTTCTTATTTGAAGATGAAATTTTGCCTCTGTCTTGGCCATTTGCAAAGAAGCCAGCAATCTGCCTTGTGTCTATTCATGAGTGATCTGCCCCCTCTCTATTCACAAGTGATCTGCCTTGCATCTATTCACAAGTGATCTGCCTTGTGTCTATTCACAAGATTTGACTCTTTCTATTAATGAGTGATCTGCATGTCTATTCACGAGTGATCTGCATGTCTATTCATGAGTGATCTGTCTCATGTCTTTTCATGAGTGATCTGCCTCATGTCTATTCATGAGTGATCTGTCTCATGTCTATGCATCAGAGATCTGCCTCATGTATATTCATGGGTGAACTGTCTCATGTCTATTCACAAATGATCTGCCTTGTGTCTATTCATAATACACTGAGACAAAAATAGATCATGGCCTATTGAAATGTAGCAAGATTACAACTGTAGGTTCTCAATAGACTAAAGCAGCATCAAGATTACAACTGTAGGTCTGCGACAGACTAAGGTTACAGCAAGATTACAACTGTAGGTCTGCAATAGACATGGGGTACAGCAAGATTACAACTGTAGGTCTACAACAGACTAAAGCTACAGAAAAATTAACACTTGTAGGTCCTCAACAGACTAAAGCTACAAGATTACAACTGTAGGTCCTCAGTAGACTAAAGCGACATTGCAAAGCTGGTACAATACAACTCTCACTTTTCATAAAACAAAATCATCACCAAATGAAGCCATTATTCATTTTTCAACTACAATGGATTTGTGCTGACATAAATACAATGTGTGGGAATACAGCTGCTGTCAGCAACCTTTGCTGACATTCATGCATGTACTTGTAGGAGCAGGTTACACTCATGCACAAACAATGCAATCCCACAGCCAGGATACGACAATGAAGTCTCACCCACACAGGTTTCTACTGTACTCAATAAAGCACTCAAAGCTGAAAGGGGGGAGGGAGAAACTATTTTTAATGATGAAATAATAATTACCTTTTCAATTACATTGCTTACCTATGCAGTGCAGAAATTACCCTTGTCCCCCAAAAAGCTTCCATCTTCCAATCAAATGGAAAGTTCCATAAAGTTGAAAGCAGAAATAATACAGGTCCAGTCTATCCCCCACATCAGAGGTAAAAATACAGTACCAGTCCTCTTTGCAGACACTCTACAGTTTCATATCTTGCACGGGGTTGATTTTTAAAGAAAAAGAATATGCCTGTGTTTCCTTGCTGGTTATACTGACTTAAATAAAAGATATATATCTTAGGTATCATTACTTTTAATTCCCTTTGTGGGGGTGGGGGTGTATAATTGATTAGTGTAATATGTGTTATAGAGAACAGAGCTTGGCCTTACTTCACATGTGCACCTATCAAAAACTACTAGTTATGCAAGGGTATTTTCACTTCTTCAGAGGTAAATTGTTAAAAAAAAAAAATTAGACAAATTTTATTGTTTTACATTTTGTATATTTGATAATTCATTTATTACACTTTCAGAGGCTGGTATTGTCTAGTCTGGCAAAATTAATTTTCCCTACTTTATTAACTGTTCATTTTAGACTTATTCAGACTGATCTTTTTGGAGCACATGGCATTAAAAATAAATTCTCAAGCACAGAATATGAAAATAACATAACAGTGGTATGCCAACATTCTCTCCACTGTGCATCTTGCAAATGCAAACAACTTCACCTTACACCTGTCACTCTGTCATTAGTTCATATCTGTACAGCGCCCTCCTTCTTGGGGGCCCAAATTACCAAACTATTTGTGGGATATCAGAGTAGGATGGGAGGAGGAAATCTAGCAATGGCAACTGATACACAACACATTCAAATGAGCCCCACCCCCACCAACCCCAACAGCAGTAATACATTATCTGCTGCAACTGTTTTACTGAATTTGCCAGTCTGGTGGGAGGCTGATGGCCTCCACTGATATAAGACTGATGTGGTAGGATTGCCCACTAGTGTAAAATGGCACCTGCATGGACCACTTTTGCATTGCCGCTACTGGCCCAGAGGAAATATGCCTTTGCTGTGGTATGCTCAAGACCAAAAGTAAAAGAAAGCAGTACAAAACTGCCAAAAAGCAGCTAACATCCTCCAGCAATGAGCAAGTTAGATAGGCCAATAAGGCTTTAATAACTTGAACTTCCTGGGCTTTAATATTCTTGAATGAAAGATTGTTCTTGGAGGAAACTGATACACTCTTTTGATTGTGAGGACAATCCACCTGGAAATGGTGCATGCCAAAATACCAGCACAGCCACAATGAGGGAAAAGATATCATGCATCAGATCTCGATGCAGACAAATAGAACCATATAGACAAACTGGGCAATAGTCTATCTGATTATCCCCAGTGACAGATATTGCTGAGACTGGGGATTTTTACTGAGAATGGAACCACCCCAAGAAACTCTTTTGTTTTGGTAAAGAAACCTTATTGACAAATGAAAAAATAATTATAATTGCAGCTGAACTGTGAACAACCTTTTCCTAGACACAAAGCATGAAGCTCACACTTTCATTTTTCAAACTATAACAGGAAGAGAGTTTTAAGGGCAAGGTTCATAAAAGTATCTTCACCCAATGGTTCCTAAGTTGGTTTTGACAAAGATGACAACACACAAAGTTCCATTAAGATACTAGCAAAAAAATGGTCAAAATACCTGACAAGATCTACAGTAAACAGATCTGAACCAAAGGCTGAATCTTTTTAGAATTTGAGCATATGGACAACCATATGATATGGCTGGGCCATTTGGGAACTCGAGCATATTGGTTAGGGCAGCCCAATAACCAAACTGCATTTTGGACACATGGGTACATGGGGGGGGGGGGAAGGGCCCGTACGGCTCTGTCTTCTTTCGAGTTCTAGACTTTCTGGAACTGACTATCTAATTGGAGGGTGAAGTTTCTTATGTGGATGTGGATTGTATCCTTCCTAGAAAGGTCAGCAGTGTAATATTGACAGGCAATGTAGTCCTGAAAGTTAATCCCAATTGCAACCAAGTTTAAAGTTTCTCATTAGACTATAGTCACCTAAAGAAAAAGATTTGCAAAAGATATGCAACTATATACTAAGTATACACAACTATATACTAAGTATCAAACACAGTACTCTTTTGGTAACTTGTTCAACATGTTTGAAATCTGACAATGTCACATCCCATATCTCACTGATTTTATGACAGGCTACTTCCCCTAGTCTTCATTTCAATGCCTCTAAAAAGGGAAATACTCAGTACCTCTCACTGCCAAACTCCCTCGTCCAATACTGAAGATCCCAGGTGGTGGAGGAACAGTTGATCGATGAATCCAATTCACTCGTTCCTGTTGAAGAACTCCAGGTTTCAGGATGCCCCTTCCTCTTCCATAACTCCGCCCCTTTCCTTGTTTTACTTCTTGGGCTGGCTCTTCATTCATCAATCCTGTAATGCAAACATTATACTCTTAGATCTGATGATTTATGCACATAAATGCTTGTTTGTGTAAAATTGTATTAAGTTTTATCAGGTCAAAATTATGTGGGTTGTACTTTTATTCAAATAACTCACTAATTAACACAATAGCAGGAATCTGAATCAGCAGGATAATTTCTGTAAAAATTTCAAGCAATGCTGGTATTGGAATGTTGTGAAAATAATTCTGCCTTCCGACTTGGAGCATTGCATTTAACAGCACCAACAACTACAGCTCAGCAATTAAAACATAAAGTCTGACAATAGTTTCTCTCTCCTCAGTTCAGGGTCTGGGCATCCCCCAAATCATAGATTGTAAATGAATTCCATGGTGGGAATTCAGTTCGAGTGGGGTGGGCAAGATCACCAGTCTGATCCTGCCTTGAATTTATCTGTTGCTCTATTTGTCGACCATCTGCAATCCATACACAGCTCTATTTTCTGTTGAATTTTAGCAATTATAAACAAACAGCATTTGATTTTCTATATTCATAATTGCTGAGACTGCATGCATTATGCTAATCCTTTTCTTCTTTATACATTCCTCATTTTCTCTGTCATTCTTATGGTTAAATTTACATCTTTTCCTAATCATGGTGATTTAAGATAATGAAATTTACTTTCAGCTACAACATGGCATCCTTCAGTGAATTTTTCAGCAACCACTTACAGACTATCAACCTCTCCAAGCAGTACCCTGAATCTACATATTTTCTTAAAAATATCCACTCACTGCCTAAAGATGGTATATATTGTATCAGGAAGCTGTAATTTCCACTCACTGCCTAAAGATGGTATATATTGTATCAGGAAGCTGTAATTTCCACTCACTGCCTAAAGATGGTATATATTTTATCAGGAAGCTGTAATTTCCACTCACTGCCATAAAATGGTACATACAATATCTGGTAGCTGTAATTTCCACTCACTGCCTTAAAATGGTATATACAATATCTGGTAGCTGTAATTTCCACTCTCTGCATTAAATTGGTGCGTTATGAGATCTCTTTTTTTATGAAAAATGTGCAAGGTATTCAAATATTAGAACTACTGAAAATTCAACATTTATTCAAACTCATCCTTCATTCAAATGAAACTGTCACTGGAAAATTTCATGATGAAGAAATGTGATACAGTTCATGCTTGACTTGAGAGTGAGGCCAGAACAAGAAAGCCAAATTCTAACTGAAAGGGTCAGTTATGTGACCATAATGGTGCCTGTGCATATAATGAAATGACAGGTAATGGCCATTATCAATATATGGGCAGAGAATAGAACACATACAACTTGATCGAGAAAGGCCCTTATCACATATTACCATGATGCTTCAGGGTTCATACACCTTCGGTGTGACAAAATTCAAAGACTTTTCAAAGACTTTATCCAATTATTTTCAACGACCTGTTGCCCAGTACACTTTAGGTATATTTATCAATGGCTATTTGAAGGATTATTTCCTGACAAGGAACTCCTAATATTTGTGCAATAGACTTCAGACTTTATAACAGAGAAGAAAAGAAAAAAACAAATCTTAAGAGAATAACAACACTTTATTTCTAAGAAAAACAAATGAATTCAGAACTTTATATGAAGAACAAAAAAAACCCTTTAGATTACATAGCAAATAAGGTACACTTGGTAAATTGTTAGCTCTAAATCTACACTACAGGTACAACTACTGGAGATCAGAGACTGCTTGTATGACAGTCACAAATCATCATATGAAGAACAAAATACAATGGAAAGATAAAAAGTAGACAAAGTAGAACAGTCACAATCTTTTCTTTAAATTCTACACTCATATAATTTGCACACATGACCACACTACAACCACTGACTTTTTAAGCACAAAGTTCTTTAACATGGTCAGCAATTTCCTTTTCAATAGTTTCCATTTCTGACTGCTTGTGCAGTTTCTCTTCAATGCATTGGCTTGTGTAACAAAGGAGACTTCTCCGGTAGCTACTTCTGCCTTTTCATATAATTTGTCCAATGTTTCTATGATATGCTGAATGCTGTCCTAAATCCTTTGCTCCTCCAGATCTTCAAGTGTCTGTGTTCTTTTAGCTGTCTGTCTAGCTGATTTGGCCTTCAAATGCTCATCCTCACGGTTCTGTATATATCTTTTCTAGCCAACTTGGAGGACACCAGAAGTCCTTTGAAATTTGTAAATTTACCAGGTCTCCTAGTCTGCTGACATGCTCACAGATAATTCTCTGGGCGATCAGGGTTTTTTCCTTCATGTTCTCCACCTTTATCTCCTTGTTCATGCTAAAACCTCTTCTACAGTGGCCTGACCATGCGATAGCACAAGGACTGACTGAAGAACTGGCTTGAGGTCAATGTATGCACAGAATGCCAACAACCTTTCTGTTGGGATGCAGTTGAGCAGCATTTGAAACTGCCGAAGGACAGTATCACACAAGTTCTCATTCAGCCTTTGGCAACTGACCCGGTAAGAAAGAAGCCTACTGAACTTATCCCTACACTTCGTATATAGCAATTTGCATAATTTATTCGTACGTGAAGTTGTCCGCGGCAGACAAAATAGATTTCTACAATAAGTTCAATTCAAGATATGATGCATTCACAAGGCATCTTAAAATCATCCACCATGAAAGTATGCCGTGTGTCGCCATGTGACACTCATTGAAAATTTACAGGTGCTTTTACACATAGATGAAAGTACAGTGTGTAGAAAGCAGTCTTTCTGTTAACAGACATACGGATGTAATTAACATATAAAGTTTTGTCATGACACCGAAAACGTCAATAGGCTTCCAATAGACCTCTGAATTTTAGATCATACGCTGAAAATCAGAAGCTTGGACGTACGATAAGAACAAATTGTGACCATTTTTGTATATATTTTTCATCATCTTTTGTTTCAAGTACTTTTCAAGGTAATAATGATTTTCAATTCAAATACTTTTCAAGGTACCATGCGAACCCTGTGCCAACATATCTACGCCTTCTTGACAGGACAGAAATGTTACAATGATTAGCACTCACCATTCATTTGCCCTCTTCCATCTCTTCGTATTCCCACACTGTAATTAAATACTGTGGCAGGCAACGTGGCTTGAGTCGAATATGCGGTTGCCTGGGAATAGTTACTGGGGATAGATAAAGGGCGACGCAAAGGTCTCTCTTCTTCAGCCATCTGTTCTTCCTGCTGCTTTGATGACCACTCTGCCCTGCAAGATTAAGCAACAGTTAAGTTTATATTTCAGCTGAACATGGCCTACGATTCAGCAATTTAAGGTATTGAAGAAAACAAATTGTTAAACTTATCTTTATGGGTAAATGAATAAGAATGTTAACACATGCACATGAATTTGTGCACTATTAGCATTAGGTTAAAAACAAAATGCTTACTACTGGTTTTAGAATTAGGTTGGGAACATACATTTAATGTGTTTATCTTTTTAACCACAGGAGAAAAAAGTGCTAGGATCAGCAATGAGAAACTAGGATCGAATGCTAGTCAAGCAAATGTATAATGATCATTTCTATCCAACCTCTGTACTCGTACATTTTCTACTGAACAGCTGTACAATGAACACTTCTATAAAACCTCTAGACTACATTGATCACATCTATGAAAACTCTGAACTGACCACTTGTATGAAACATCTTAAAATTTTGTTTCCTCAACGTATTTGGTTAGGTTTTAATGGTTTATTTCATCCAATTTCTGATATAAAAAAAATCTGGTGGGGATCATTTTACTGATTGCATAAATTAGTTTTTGAGTCCGTTTTGTTGAAATAATAATTGCATAAAAAAGGGTTGATGAAAAAGCATGGCTGTGTTATGTAGTGTACTCCTTCCTGCTCAGTTATAAGAACGTAACAAATATCAACCATTAATCTTAGTGTTACGTATCGGCTCATTCAAAAGTAACAAAAAGAAAAGAGTGAAGACAACAAGCTTTGTAAAGTTTAACAAAAATAATTTATTTCCCTAGAAAACACGGTGAAAAGGTGAAAATATGAAATAAGACTTACGACTTGCTAGGAAAATCCAAACATTTGTCCTAGAATTGTGAAAAACATATAAGTCCTATCAATAAACAGTTCAAATTGAAGCTAGTCTGAATCTCAGTTTCGTTCCAAGACAATGGATGATGACGTCTGACGAAGTTTTTACACAAATGTCCAGAATTTTCACTTTGAATCACAATTTGTACTGTTCTGTTCCAATTTAGAATTAATTTCACCAAATGTCTTTGTCCAAAGCCAGTTGTCTAGTTCTCCAGGGAAAATAATTACTGTTTAACAAGTAGATGAACTACAGCTGTCATCTATAACAATACACATCTCACTTTACAGACGTAAAAATGAACAACTCTTTCCAGCACCAGAAAAAGAATACCATCTTCTCAAGGTATATGAGCGACTCTACAAGGTGTTAAAATATGACTCTGACTGACTATTTCACACGTACCTGAGTATTTAAAGCGAACTGAGACGTCATTTCAAGCAAGCGCTTGCAGAACGCGTGGTTATTTCAAAATCTCACCATCGCAGTACAAAGTGTAAACAAGTATAATTATAAATGACCTTGGCCACAACCAATCACTTTTGCCGACTGTTTACTTAAATCGACAAACCATGCATGTAAAATCGTGCTCGTGTGAGTCATATTTACGTTCTAAATAAACACGATGTTTCTCTCAAAACCTCAGACCCTGTGAACATAATCATCATAACAATAATAATTATATATAATGAGACAAAAATGAAATAGAAAGAATAAAAATTTTAACACACAAGTAATTAAACTACATGGTCGTAACACTTAGCCAATTATAATAAATGCCATATTTATTCTGGGAACAATTTCAAATTTGGCATGACACATATTCTGAAATTCATAATTAATAATATCCCACTATTGCATCTGAAAAAATAGCCCAACACAAGACTTCCCAAATTTGTGTGATAAATGGACAGATGGTAAAGACAAGACAAGTATCCCAAGACGACTCCATCAGACTTAACAAATCGAATGATGTCCAAAAATTTTAAAAATCAAAAGACTCTAAATTTACCTGAAAGATTAATGTCTCATAACCAAAGTTTAAGAACAAAACTGCATTTTGCAAGAATAAAGACCTGGGATGATCCCATTTTCATCCTCGATTAAAACATTGTCTTGGTATCTGAAAATATACTACAGCTTCCAAGATTTAAGTGCTATAGGAATATTGTGGGTTTTTTCTTTTTAAAAACTGTTTCCAGTGAGGGTCTCAGACAAAAGAATCATGTATGGAGTCAGTCAAGTGAGAGATACAGAGTTATGTTTGAGTTAATGAGCATTTCAAGTTTCAGCAGGCATAGCATGATACAACAAATCCCTAGTCCAACTAACTAGTCAAAATAATTTGGGCAAATGAAATTTCATATAAGTGGTCCAATTTTTAAACGGAATAAAGAAATAATTTCAACTTTTAAGACCCTTATCCTAGCTTTACTGGGCAAATAGGTAAACAATTGGAATTGTCATCACTGTAGAGATTTTACATCTTCATTAAAAACAAAGGCGGATCTAACTCACACAGTAAGAATCCCCCCATCAGAAGACTGCCTGTTCGTTATTCAATTGGTAGAAAACACTTATAATTTGAGGAGTATTGTAGGTAATAGTAGGTTTGCAGGTATCAGCACAGGCCTGAAATATGACAACACATTCAAATGTCTGATCTGTTTCCCCAGATACAAATTTACATTAAATTTCGCCTGCACTCAGTTGTGTTTGTCATACACATGTGAATCTTTATGAAGGTATCGAGCATCTGCCAGCTAGACAATAAAAAAACCACCAATGGTGATATGGATATGACAGGGCTGGATTGCAAATCATAAAAGATACATCACATCAACCTCTATTTTACTGCTGAATATAGTACAGTAAAACCTGTCTTGCATTGCCTCTGCTATAAGCAACCACCTGTTATTTCTCACCATAATCATATACACAGATTACTACCAGTGACCCTGGCTTTTGTGGCAAATATGTGCTATGACACTGCTAGGAGCAAACACATTTAAAAACAGATCACCACCACTGATCTTTTTTTTTTTAAAACTATTTTGTAACCACAACTGCTTAAAAAGTAAAGACTATTCTAGGCAAACTTTTTTTTTTTAAAAATAGGCTAAATACTGATTTCTCCAATTTTAAAGAACATGTATGTACTGTCATTTGATATAGACTGTAAACCAGCCCAAAATACATGTCACTGTCGTGTGTAAATCACATCAATACGCACTATGATTAACCATTCTTTGAAAGTAATAGCCAAGGACACGTCTAATTTGAAGGCTTGTATTCTTTCATTATCTTTTCTCAAAACTAATACAAGACCACTTCTATAGGTGCCAAGGTCTCACATACTGAAAAGGTTTGCATTGTTTACCTTTAGTCAAAACCCACACAACAATGACAATGTCATAACTGACAGAACTTTTTAAAGGACTTCAATGTAGCAGTTCAATGCATTGTTTGTCTTTGGAGTTAATCTGTAATGCCTGGGCTGAAAGAGGTCTTTGTATGGTTCTTTAATACTACAATGTGAGAATTTTCTGGATTTTATTGTCAGTTTTAAAGGTTGCCTTGTTTCTTTTTTTTGATGTTACAGTCATTAGAACGCATAACAACAAACCATCATTTGTGCACCTTGGTACAGATAATGTTTATCAAGTCAATCCCTTTACATCAGTGAATAAGGTCTTTGACTTTGTCTCAGATAAATTTACTCTGTTTCTGGACAAGTTAATTATATCTTTTGATTTCATTCATTGGTGTGTATGTGTGTGTGTCTATATATATATATATATATATATATATATATATATATATATATATATATATATATTCCAAAAGTCTAATCAAAACCACTACAGACGTTATTACAACTGATCACTGATAATATTATTAATATCTTGTAAACAATAGCATAACCTCTTATGAAAAAGAAAAAAATTCTAACACTGGAAGAAAGAATTAATGTAATTGAAAGTAAAGATAACTTATGGGCAGGATAAATAAATATTACTTTGGTTACTTTTGCAATTCATATGTTAATACTTGTACCCTGTGATTTTGAAATATAAATGTGAATGTTTAATGATAGTTGTACATCTTTATTGCTATATAAAATTACTTTCAGGTGAATGCATGCAATATTTTATCAAGAAATATGAATAATGAATACAGTATTATGTATACATTTTATTGGGGATATTTTCCTTCTAAAATAGTGTTGAATTTTGGCCTTGGAAACTGGTCCTTGGAAACTGGTCCTTTGCACAAACCTGTCATAAGAGACCACCTGTCTTGAAAGACCGCTTTTTGATGGAAGAAGGGATGGTCTCTCATGACAGGGTTTACTGTACATATACTGCTATTTCGATACAGTGTATTTTTCCCTGAAGATATCTTTGAAGACACTGAGTTACTGTTACATCAATGACCCAGCGTCACACAGAAGATTTGAAGAAAATAAAATCATTTGATGAATTCGTGAAGACCAAAAAAGAAGAAGATGATTTTGTCGATATGATCATTAACATGGATGAAATTCCAGTGTACTCTGATCTCATTCCTGGATGGACTGTCAATAATACAGGGGTTAAAAGTGTGAGAATTAGCACGACTGGTACATGCAGTTTCCAGTTCAGGAGATGTGTTGCCTCAAATAATAACATTTCACAGCATGAGAAAGCTAAAACAATATTCATACACCAAAAGAATGGATCGTACATGTGCAGGAGAAGGACTGAGTTGATGAGATGATGCTGCATTGGATTAAGCAGCTTTATCTCAGGTACACAGTTTTATATTTTTTAAAATAAAATTTAAGTTCAAGTGCATTTTCCGACATGTAATTTTCTAATGATTCAAAAGGCTTCCCACAACATACAACTCGAAAAAAAGCGATGTGCCCCAGAACAGTGCATAAAAAAATTACATTAAAAATTAATTTATGGTGTCCCAACAAATACGGTGTCACAACATATACAGTAAGTACGGTAGTTCAAGGCCATGATCCAGACTTATATGGAACAGATTCATCAGTGTTTTTAGGTGAATTTTGTATACTTACACCACCGTATACTCCTTGCAGATGTCTCCACATATTTATTAAAAGTAATTGATCAGCTCATTGAAATGATCCATATTCACCAGCCTGGGTATTTCAAAGAACTGTGGCTTTACACTACCATTTCAACACTGTGTACTTAAATTATTTTGGTATATTTACATTACATTATGCTTCAGCTGATTCCTTTCCTCTGTGTGCACTTTCTACCAACCATTAGCTCTAGATTCTGATCTGTTTTGATGATGTAGTGCACTATTTACAAGTATATTTGTAAGAATTATAATTTTGTATAATTTTTATACTATAACTTCACCACATTTTATTTACTGTATTTATCCAATGATAACTCCATGCTTGATGATAAGACCCTCTCTCATATTTATTGAATGTTAACAAATACTAAGGGTGTCTGTTTGTCACCGATAACAAGTCCAAATCTTAAACTGTGAAAAAGTTATCGGGTGTCATCTGGTCTTACTACTGGAAAAATACTGTACAAGACTTTTGTATCGTTTTATTAAAATCTGCATCTTTAGGCATTAATCATTTCAAGATGAGTGTGCTTCAAACAATTCTGGGTATTTAAACACAGGTATCCCAACAGTGAACTTATATGATTTCTACATACTTATATACATATAATGCAACTGGCTTCCATATATTCCTTCAGGTATATGCATTTGTATGAATAACCAATTTTAAGACCATAATCTGTCATCACACCTTAGGGAAAGTTTACAAGTGTACTTCCAAAATGTATAGTCATACAACAGCATCACAATATTGTACTTGTGGGATTTTTAGATATTTATACTAATATTCACCTGAGTGAATCAAATACTACACATGCACTGAAAGTCACTGAAAAGTACAAGCCCTGGTCTTTAGTGACTCAAAACTGTTTACAATGAACTCCACAAAATTTAAATACTTACACCATAGTTTCGAACCAGTGCACTTAGGTGACTACTTGATTTTTACACAACAGTCCACTTAAATGGATAGGCTAATGATCATATAATGACACTGATTTGTACTTACAGTCTTGTGTACTGTTTACCACAAATAAAGTTTAATAATATTTACACTAAAACTTCACCCTAGGGTACAAACTGCCCCAGTGTATTCTTAGCTGGACATGTACTTGTAAAAATCCATCTTCTTAAAACCCAATGTCTCGACACTACAATGCACTATTTACCAGTGTACTTCAAAGAATTCTGGATATTTAGTAAAATAGCTTCACCAATGTACTATGGTGACTGCATACTTACAGTACAATCTGATCCAGTGTAACCCTCTCTGCATATGCACTTGTATGCACTGATCAGATCCAGACACTGAACTCTATTAACAATACTGCAGTTGCCAGACACACATTCATTCACAGTATCAAGTTCACAGTTTGTCCCTGGAAAGATTGAGAACAAAATTTAAAAAGGCATTATTCATAAACATGAATTATTACATCAACAGGGGCACATCTAAAGCATCCTACAGTATCCAGACTGGTATGGAGTGTCCAACAGCATCCAGACTGGTATGGAGAAACCGACAGTATTCAGACTGGTATGGAGAAACCTACAGTATTCAGACTGGTATGGAGAAACCTACAATATCCAGACTGGTATGGAGAAACCTACAGTATTCAGACTGGTATGGAGAAACCTACAGTATTCAGACTGGTATGGAGAAACCCACAGTATTCAGACTGGTATGGAGAAACCTACAGTATTCAGACTGGTATGGAGAAACCTACAATATCCAGACTGGTATGGAGAAACCCACAGTATTCAGACTGGTATGGAGAAACCTACAGAATTCAGACTGGTATGGAGAAACCTACAATATCCAGACTGGTATGGAGAAACCTACAGTATTCAGACTGGAATAGAAAAACCTATATTATCCTGACTGGTATGGAGAAACCTACAGTATTCAGACTGGTATGGAGAAACCTACTGTATCCAGACTGTATGAAGTATCCTACAGCATCCAGACTGGTATTCAGTACCCTACAGTATCCAGACTGGTATGAAGTATCCTACAGTATTCAGACTGGTATGGAGTATCCTACAGCATCCAGACTGGTATGGAGAGACCTACAGTATCCAGATTGGTATAGAGAAACTGACAGTATCCAGACTTGTATGGAGAAACCTACAGTATCTATACTGGTATGGAGAAACCTACAATATCCAGACTGGTATGGTGAAACCTACAGCATCCACAGTGGTATGGAGAAACCTACAGTATCCAGACTGGTATAGAGAAACCTATATTATCCTGACTGATATGGAGAAACCTACAGTATCCAGACTGGTAAGAAGTATCCTACAGTATCTATACTGGTATGAAGTACCCAACAGTATCCAGATTGGTATGAAGTATTCAACAGTATTCAGACTGGTATCAAGAAACCTATATTATCCAGACTGGTATAGAGAAACCTACAGTATCCAGATTGATATGATGTATCCTACAGCATCCAGATTGGCATGGAGAAATCTACAGTACCCAGACTGGTATAGAGAAACCGACAGTATCCAGACTGGCATGAAGTATCCTACAGTATTAGACTAGTATGGAGTATCTACAGTGTCCAGCCTGGTATGGAGAAACCTACAGTATCCAGACTGGTTTGGAGTATCCTACATTATACAAACTGGTATGAAGAAATCTACAGTATCCAGACTGGTATGGAGTATCCTACAGTATCCAGACTGGTATGTACAATTAATTCTAAGGCAAAGAGAATTAAGGGCCTTCAAAAGAGATATGATGGTATAGCAGAATCAGGCTGGTCTGGAGTGGATTTGAACCCATTCATCTGAGAATCAAAGCAAATGACTAATCCAACATGTCAAGGAATGAAATAATAATGCAATTACTCATTAATACATCAACAAAGTTTCATCAGTTTAAGGTCAAAGCAAACTTGAAGTCAAAATTAGTTATAGAGATACATAAGACAAAAGAAATCATTCAAAATAAAAATGTCAAAAGTTGGAAAATCAGGTCACGCTGACCAATGTAAAACATCTGAACACTCTAATGAATATTTAATCAAATATCACTTTTCATAAATGTAAGTACAACTGGAGTTAATATAATGAGAAACAAATGCAGGAAAATAATTAAGTAGCTTAAGCATGAAAACAAGGCCACAGTGATATATATTTTTAGTATGATAACAGTGATCTACCTTTTGTATGGTAGAGTTATTCTTTTTAAGATACATTCACATTCCAAGTTTCATGGGTCTAGGTGAAAAAGGGTCTAAAATGGTACAGTTAAAATGAACAAATAGCTGAAAAAGCACATAAGTCACTCAAATATGAAAATTATATCACAAATACCTAGGATTGAAAAAAGTTCAGTTATTCTTCATGGGATGCATCTGTATACCAATTTTCATGAGCAATAGGGTCCATGATAATGTGGGTTTTTAAGACAAAGAGCAGCAAACACAAAAGGTTACTCAAGCATGAATACAACTTAACCATCGTCGGAGTTTGGTACATGATACTTAATCTCATTGAGATACACCCACACACAAATTTTCATGAGTGCCAGGGAAATTGGACCTGAGATACTGAGTCTGAACATATGGCTAAAAATGCACAAGTCATTCAAGCATGAAAATCAGGACATGGTGACCTACTTTAAAATGGCTGAATTGCTCTTCCTAAGATGCATCCACTAGCCAATTTTTATAAGTGACAGTGAAACAGGCTTCTAAATACTGCTGGTGTAATGAACAAAATGATAAAAAATATAAAACTTACTTATTTAACTCATTTCCCCTGTAAATTCTTATCAGTTTTGCCTGAAATGGTGGTAGGAAATGCATTTCTGGGGTTACTTTTGAATATATTAAAATACATTGCTTTCAGAGATTTTCATTTAACTGGATGCTTATGTGTATCAAAGGCTTTGCATTTGATTGTCTATTTTGGGAGTGCATGTACAAATGAGTGAAAATTGGACTTTTGCGTATTGGATTTTCATGTTATGCCTCATTTTAATCCAAGTCTGAAACTTAACCTACTTTTCTCAAAGGTTCATCTGTCCATGTGCAGTTCAGTCTGGCTTGATTTAGATCTGAGGCCAAAGAGTTGAAAATCAGGATGCAAACTGAGGGCTTAACCAAAATTAATGAACAAGCATACATTGAACAAATGAATACACAAAGAGGCAAGAACCACATCCCCTCATGGATTCCTTGGAGAGAGATAATTAAATAACACCTGTCAAAAGAAAGGATTTTAAAAAAAGAATATGTTGGCCGTTACTCTCAGAAAAGTACAGTATACTCTCATTAATCGGTTGCACAAGAAAATACTGGATAAACCAAACTGTCACATAAACAAATATGAGCTAACAGTCAATGTACTGTCATACATTTCCCTTTGCATCTTTTATAACTATTCAGGTAGAGTTGTAACAATCCCTCTAAAATGAATATAATAAACATGATAACTAATGAGAGATTAGATTATAAGCTTATTATTATAAAAAAAAGAAGAGTACTGCATCAAACAAATGAGTGGCACTGGAACATGAAACAGTCAGATAAACATGTACTTTTATAGAAGCATGAAATGTGCCAGTACTGGAAACTTAAACAATTTCTGCTTTTTTAAAATAGAAATTATGTGAAGGAAGTTTATGCTGGCATACTGAATGTATACTCACTTTTAAGTCAAGTCCAACTTCAAACTGCATATAGATCCAGATCTGCCATTGCATAATGTGCCAGACAATCTGGGTCTATGCAGTTTATTAGGAGTAATCAGTAGAACAAACAACACAGACCCTGATCTGCTGGCGCATTATGGCAATGGCAGATAGTGTCTATGCTGTTAAAGTTGGACTCAACTTATAAGTGTGTGTATATTTGTTAAAAAAAACCCAACATTCAATTAATGAGCAAATTAATAAAACTGGAACAATTTCACTGTTGTCAGCATATACTTACTCTGATATCTTAGTTCATTATGTAGCTGTAACACAAGCTAAGGTGAAAGGTTGTATGGAAAAGTCAACTGTAAAGATTTATATGTATATATCAATCACTAAATATAAATGCATTTTCAGCATACTACATTCATTGTGAAAGCTGCATCATCTCGTGTTTATCAGCAGATCTCACTGTTATCTGCTGTCAAATACTCATTAGATATAATACAGTTTTTGTGATCAGCACGCTTTTATTACATAGCTTTAAAGTATTAAACTTAAAAAATTACTGGAACTACTTTTTTTGGACAGGGCATTTAATAAGTGACAAGGTGCCACATAACATGTGATGATTTGCCAGTCTTTTTTTCTGCATACATAACATATAGATTCTTATGAATGTGTTCATTTACTGGATGTCATTCATTTTAATTACAGATTTATGGGTACTTGGCATTGCACCTTGACCAGCCAGGTTTTGCACGACCCGGAAATACCTGACATGGCCAGGTTTTAAGACACAAATTTTATCTTGCCAGGTCAGGTTCCCTTCCCCATAATAAATTAAAAAACAAAACAAAAAAAATTAAAAAAACACTGTATAGTTGACAAATTTAGGGGTGAGAGAGGGGATGGTGAAACTGGACAAAATGGAAGTGGAGAAACCTGACCAGGTAAAAACTGACCCTGCCAGATACCTGTACCCAGTACCCAGCAAAATTTTCCTACCCATCCATCCCTAATTTTAATCCTCCTCCATGTTTAAAATTTGTTTGATACAAGTGGTTGACATTAACTCATTAACCCCTGGAGATTCTTGTCATTTTCACCTGAAATGGTGGTAGGAAATGCATTTTAGGATTACTTCTGAATATGTTATAAAAAGAATTGGGATTTGCAAACCATGAAATTATTCAAGTAAACATGACTGTGTTCTGCTGATGTTACATGACAATTTTAACAGCAACCATTTTCAACCCACCCCAATAACAATCACTTCCCTTGAAAAATCAAAACCTCCATATCCAGTTCTTCAGAAAGGTCAAATTAATTTCATTAAAACCAATTAATATCCCACAAACTGCAATTCAAACAATTTGAACTTTTTCTTTCAGTTGTATTTTTGTCTTTACAGCTGAGAGTCAAAGAAATCTATTTTATCAAAAGCAAATGAAAAATCATCCCTGGAATAAACAAAGAAGGTTCAGGAAGAGTTTTAGAATTGATTGCCACTTACCCCCGGTCCCTGTCAAGCAATTGCAAGCATAACCATTGACTAGGTCTGTGCACAAGCCTCCATTTTTGCATGGATTGGAGGAACATTCATTGTAGTTATACTGGCAAAGAGTCCCAGCATATCCATCTCTACAGTCACATAATGTGTTGTAGCCAAAGTCAATTGAGAAACAAGACCCTAAATTCTCACATACTTGAGACGAACACATTTCTATATCCTCACAATGTCCAATAGACTGATCTGAAAAGAAAAGAGAAATAAATCATACCCATACCAATCTCACAAAGTTTTTTTCTTAAAGAATTACATAAAAAGACTTTGTACTCTCAAAGGCATGTATAAACATAACCCTGATAAACATTCTTACTTGGGTAAAGTAGAATCATTTCAAGCAACCACCAATTGGAACAGGCCAAAATGTCCTCTTAACACAAGTGACCTCTGAATGGAGCTTCAACAATTAAACTTGGTTTCTGAATAAATGTTGAACATTTAAGTACTAGGGTTGTTCATATTTACTGGTTTATCAGTGTATTATGGTGTGGATCCTGCTGGTATATGTACCACGGTATATTGTCAATGAGTAGCATACAAACAAAATTTGTACTTCACCCATCATTTGTTTAATAATAATAATAATAATAATAATAATAATAAAGACTTTATTTAGAGAAGGTAACTTGATTAGTTACAGAACTAATCTACCTTGAGGCCTTCTATATGTTATGTACAATATATACAGTATATACAACATGATGTGAAAAATCGGGCTTAAGTGATTCATAAATCAAAGTATCAAACGTGGAACATATGCAGAGTTATCTGTGAACACATAAACACATCAAATATCATCCTTCACTGAAAACTTCAACTGCGAAAATGATGCAAAATAATAGAAAAGCAGGTGGTATTTATAAGAAATTTTATCTAATAAGAACTGTTCAATTGTCAAAAGATTTCATCCATTTGAGACATTGATTATGAAAAGAAGAAATGCTAGGAGCCTTCCTTATGTTGCTGGGAATGTTGTTCCATACCAGTGGACCAGAATATTAAAAGCTTTTTCAAACAATTCCTTCTTTGGCCTTGGTATAATGTAATTTTCACTTCTTATGGACCTTAAATTTGGAGTACCATCATCATCTCTTTGGTCAAAGACATTGATTAAATAGACAGGAATGGCTTTTCTTTATACTTTATACATCAATCTGGCCTTTCTAAGAAATATTCTTTCATGTATTGTTAAAATCTTTATATTATTCATTGCATCCTGGAAATTATCTATACATTGATCTAGAATTAAATGGCAATCCCTCTTTTGGAGTCTTAAAAGTGTTGTTATGTTTCAATTAGAGGTATTACCCCAAATTACATTACAATATTCCAGATATGGCTGAATATAACTTTTATGAAAGATGACCCTATACTGAAGAGGAATGTATGTTTTGATTTTCTTCAGTAGCCAAAGATAAGAATTAACCTTTTTTGAAACATGTTTTACGTGAATAGACCAAGCAAGATTTTTATTTACAAATATATGTGAATAGACCAAGCAAGACTGTTATTTATGAATACACCATAAATTTTATCATAAGAGGTCATATTAAGGCTGACATTGTCACACGTTGTCAAACAGAACCTGGAGTTTGGTGCTATCTAGACTTGCACATTTTTGTTGTGTTGTAACTAGTAGGGCTTTTGTTTTTCTGTATTCATGATCATACTGTTTTCCTTGCACCATACTTTGTTCATTTCAGTGTTGTCTCTTTCAATGTCTCTTGTCTCAAAAGCCCCCCTAAAGATGTCCAAAAAATCAATTTGCCAAGAAAATGACTGAACTTCACATTATATCCTGCCTGTTCTGTAGCTAAAACCTGATATGGCAGATGTGGCAACTGAAGCCTTCCTCAAACTGGTGCAGACTGAAAAAGCAAAATCGCTTGTGTGGCAGAATTTTGGGCTGAAATCTTCAAAGAAAGCTAGAAAATTTACTGAAAACCTTGCCATTTGGTTTATTATAGGGGTTAAGTACGCAGGTAGGACAGTGAACTTGTCTTCTCATGTTTGGTGATATGATCCTATCCTAACTAAGATGCAGATTGAACCAGAGTTTATCTCATGTTGCTCAAACGCACTAACATGCGTTGATGTTGCCTAATCATTTTGCAAGTAAAATTTTTTCTAAGAAATTAAAGTTATATAAACCTTTGATTTCTTCTTCACTCTTAAATATCATTTTCCACTTTCTACAGTTTTCCCAATATATTCCAATACACTGTCCGTCCTGAATTCCAATATATCACAATACACTGTCCGTCCTGAATTCCAATATATCACAATACAAACATTGAGACAATAGCCAATGCTATGATATACTATTATTATTACTGTTTTTGTTTTTGTTGTATTTAATTTTATGTAAATCAATTTTATTCTAAATTAAACTACCAATCTATATTCTTAACATTTTCAAAGCTTTTTTTAAAATTCCTTTTTCAGGTAAACGTTTCAGGCAGTTTGGCATAATTTCCAGTTCAAACAATTCATCATATAAATTTATCATTCATAAATTCAAGTGTAGAAGGGTTTCATTAATAAATTTCTTCAAACTTTTCCTATCTGTTTTTCATGTAGACTGCTTTGCTTTAATATAAGGTAAGAAGGCAGTTAGGTCAGCAGTTTGTATACTGCAGCTGGTGTCAGTTGTAACAGAAGTAACAAACCCAGGCCAAATATTAAAAGTGTCAACCCAACTGAGAGAATGACTGAAAGTTACATGGATGACTAACTTAAGTATGATGAATATAAGCAAAATAAGGCATAATTACACATGAATTTACTGGACATGTATTTATCTAAAACAATCCAGTTAAGGAGAAAACAAAGGCTTTATTTGTATACATAGAGCAGTTACAGTCAATACACCCTATTGTCCACTTAAGATAATAAGAAATCATTGTTTGGCTAGGAAGCACCGGGCCATCAGCTGCAAAAGGCAGGTGACCAATTAATATATGATGCTTTTAAAGGAAATTCCAGGAGAGTAGGTAACGAGAATGACCACTGAGACCAGGTAACCATCACAATAAAGATGACTCCTTGGTACTTACACACAATTATTGTGCCAACAACAGAATAACAATAACAATAACAATAACAATATTCAATAAGTTTCAATCACTGAAAATGTCACTACAGGTACTGGAGGCAATACTTTAATAAATAAGTACCAATTAAATAAATTTTTTGTAAAGTGAAATTTGTATTTTAGTTCTATCTTTTTTTTTTATTTAAGTTTTACCATCATAAATGCAATTTGCCCTCTTGTATTTAAATGTACAATGTGTCAATCTAACATAACAGCTATGTCTGCGAGTGTTTCTCTGAGAACCTAATTAAGTGTTGACAGAGTTTTATATCTGACTTGCAGAAGTATTTGTTGAAGCGTTGCTGACCTCCTTTGTATCATCACATTAATTGCATCTTTTGCATTGAATAAAGGAGGTAGAATAAAAGAAAAGTTAAAGGCATGCACATCCTATATATATGTCAACTCTAGCGGCCCTGGTATTGGATGAACCAATTTCAACTGATCACTGTTATCAATATTATTATGTACAATAATTAAACTTCCTTAAATTAACCTACTCAATCATTAATATGATCAAAGATAGCAATGCAAGCAAATGAAATTAATACTTTGTAAAATAATGAGCTCTGTTTCACAGATATGGATCAGTTTAGAGAAGTGAGTTTCAGTGAAGTTCCAAATTGGCACTTAGGGGGAGGTGCATTGGTTAGAATATAACTCACTGTAATTATATCCTGGTGGTCAAATGCAGTATTCTGTCTCATCTACACACTGGTTAAGTCTAACTTACTGTAACTATATCTTAGTGGAAAAATACAATATTTTCTCTCATCTACACACTGGTTAAGTCTAACTTACTGTAACTATATCTTAGTGGAAAAATGCAGTATTTTGTCTCATCTACACACTAGTTAAGTCTAACTTACTGTAACTATATCTTAGTGGAAAAATGCAGTATTTTGTCTCATCTACACACTGGTTAAGTCTAACTTACTGTAACTGTATCTCAGTGGAAAAATGCAGTATTTTCTCTCATCAATATACAGGTTAGAGTCCAACTTACTGTAACTATATCCTAGTGGACAAATGCAGTATTTTGTCTCATCTACGTATTTGTTTACACAGCTTTCACCAATGCCAGTGCAAGGATTTGCAGAACACACACTTGTCTCGCTGATATATGCACAAAAGGGTCCTGAATATCCAACTGGACAATTGCAAGTGAAGCCATTAATTCCATCAACACATGTTCCACCATTAATGCATGGGTTTGATGTACATTCATCTGAAATGATATGCATGGCAGATGTAAAATATGGATAATAGGTAATTACATTAAATTAAACATATATGAAAAATATGCAGATTTGTAGCAAAAATAAGCATATACTTGTATATGTATATTAAAGAAAACACAAGAATTCTGCAGAATATGTCTCACCTGGACTTATGTGGCATAATCTAAAAGCCTTGCAAAGGTGCTGAAGCATGGATAATAAGTTACTGTGACCTACTTTTGCCCATAGTAAGTAGTACCCTCCAAGATCCATTTTGGGTTTTTAAGTATATTAATGCTTCAAAGAAAACAGATATGCTATTTTTTATTTTATCAAATTTTAATTTCCAGCAATTTTAAATAGGCTTAAATGAAAAGATAACCTATTCTCAATTGGACAGTGTTGTTCTTTAGCTCATGTGCACTGACCCCCTTCGGGACATCAAAACACTTTCTGAGTCCCCAAAAAGCCCCAACACTATCTGGAAATATGGCAGGCATGCATTTTCCATCAAAGTCTGATTTAGGTTGAAAACATGCTGGTACAAAATGAACACTCGTTTTCTTTTCAGTCACACAAAATTTATGTCATTAAAAATCCTATCAATTTAGAAACCAATCTACTTATCAAAATTTTCAGATCTATTTATCTGATCTTCTGCTTCTGTCACATGTATGAAATTAATACTATAGAAATAAAGGAATTCACATCACACACAACTGAAAATAAGTAAAAAATAGTATGAAAATGAAAAAGGAAGAAGAATCAAATGTATGAAAATGAGTTTTAAAACAGAGGACTCAAATGTATGAAATGAGTTTAAAAAGAGGACTCAAATGTATGAAAATGAGTTAAAATAAAGGACTCAAATGTATGAAAATGAGTTTTAAAAAAGAGGACACAAATGTATGAGTTAAAAAAGGACTCAAATGTATGAAAATGAGTTTAGAAAAAGAGGACTCAAATGTATGAAACAAGTTTAAAAAGAGTACTCAAATGAAATGAGTTTTAAAAGAGCACTCAAATGTATGAAAATTAGTTAAAATAAAGGACTCAAATGTATGAAATGAGTTTAAAAAGAGCACTCAAATGTATGAAAATGAGTTAATATAAAGGACTTGAATGTATGAAAATGAGTTCAAAAAAGAAGACTCAAATGTATGAGTTTTAAAAAAGAACTCAAATGTATGAAAATGAGTTTAAAACAGGACTCAAATGTATGAAATGAGTTAAAATAAAGGACTCAAATGTATGAAAATGAGTTTAAACAAAAGAGCACTCAAACGTATGAAATGAGTTTAAAAAGAGCACTAAAATGTATGAAATGAGTTTAAAAAGAGCACTCAAATGTATGAAATGAGTTTCAAAAGTGGACTCAAATGTACAAAAATTAGTTAAAATAAAGGCCTAAAATTATGAAAATGAGTTTAAAAAGAGGACTCAAATGTATGAAATAACTTTAAAAAGAGGAGTCAAATGTATGAAAATGAGTTTAAAAAGAGGACTCAAATGTATGAAAATGAGTTTAAAAAAGAAGACACCAATGTATGAAAATGAGCTAAAATAAAGGACTCAAATGTATGAAATGAGTTTTAAAAATGACTCAGATGTATTAAAATGAGTTCAAAAAAGGATTCAAATGTATAAAATAGTTAAAATTGAGGACTCAAATGTATGAAAATGAGTTAAAATAGAGGACTGAAATGGATAAAAGAAAACCAAAGAAAAAGACAAATGTATGAAAATGAGTAAGATGATGATTTACATGTATGAAAATGAACAAGACACCGATTTACATGTATGCAAATGAGCAGATCAGGGTCTATTTAGTTTGTTCTAATGATCACTCCTAACAAACTGCACAGATTCAGATCTGCCAATGCATTACGTATTGGCAGATCTAAATCCATGCAGTTTGTAGATCTATTAAACTTATGAGCAAGTATATGTGGTATATCTCCCAATTCACAGACACAAGGAAAAGAGATACCCACCAATAAAATGAATTCATGGTATTTTGCTCTGACAAAATATTGTACAAACTTCTTATTTAAGTTTAGACTTGAATTAAGTTTGTTTTAGTTTAGTTAAGTTTACTCTAACCAAGTCTAATTAATTTGGTTTATATTAGTACATCATTCACCTTTTTCACCATTCTTTCTGTCTTCATCTTCCAGTCATATTATTTTTCGTGTAATTGTCGAGGAACATGTAAGTTCTCAGGAACAAACATTACATCCCTAAACAATTACACAAATTTCTGGAATTATAAATATGGTGAAACTAAATTAATTTATTAACTCATGCAAATTAAAAAGTTTTAAAAACAAAACCAAAACCAAAATTTGGATTTGTATTGTACAACCAAAACAAGAGTTTCAACATTGTAGCACCAGTTAGTATATTAAATAGTCTGTCACCTGTAAAGTGATTGGTAATTAAACAATTTCTTTTTCACTGATCACAATGTAGCTATTTATCGTTGACATTCTCCTAACAAAGAATATCTAATTTATTTTCTACTAAAAAGCATTTTATTACCATTATCATAAGAAAGAAAATAAAAACAATTAACAAAATGGATATACACAAAGGAATTAATGCCATTTGTTACAGCAATGGTCCTAACTTACATCTGTCTTTGAATGCCATTAATGTGAACATTGTTGCAAACCTGTTCAGGTACAGAAACCCAGTATCAGGCTGGACCTATGTTGCTTTCATAATCTACTCCTGTTAACCCAGCTATACAACTAACCTATGTTAGTCTCACATTGGTACCCTGTAAAGCCATCAGGACACTTGCAAGTTCTATAGAATGAACCATGAGGAAAGCATGTTCCACCATTCTGACATATAGGATACTGTGTGCAGGGGTTTCGTGGATCTTGACAGCTGTAAAAAATGATGAATTATGTTAAAAAGTGTTCTTTGGAGTAGCAAAAGATTATTGATGGCAAATGTGGCAGCCATATTAGATATCCAAAAAACACCATTTTCATTTAGGACCAACAAGACCTTGGGATATAAAGTTTTACTGCAATCCTGTAAGTAGTGTAGGAGAAGCAGCAATAACAAACTTGTTGTAACAGAAAATGGACAACAGGTCATCAAATAAGCTCTTCTGGTCTTTGACCAGGAGCACTTAAAAAACTATTCTGATATGCACCCTGCTAATCTTAGAATATATTTTAACTCTGATATTGAATGATGCTAATTTTAGATATACCTGTATTCCAATATGATGCTAATTTTAGTAATATTTGTATTCCAATATGATGCTAATTGTAGAAATACTTGTATTCTAATATGAACCAGGCTAATTTAGAAATATTTTTTTCATATTTCTGATATGCATCATGCAAACTTACAAAACATACATACCTTGATCTGGCATCATACTAATGTTCAAAATTTTTTTGGTGTGGGATGCAGCAATCTTTTGTTCAAGCCACATTTCACAATGTTGCACAACACAGGATACATGGTTAAATACTCCATGTGATTATGATGGATTATGAAATTTCTAAGTTTGAAAAATACAGTAGACTCTGTTATTTGAACTCCTATTATCCGAATAAATTGTATTTATCCAAACTATTTGTCTGGACCCAGGTAAATTTGTTCTTTGTTTATATCTCTTTTTATATATTATCAGAATATGGATTGTTCAAGCACACTCCCCTTAATCAAAGTAATTTAGTGGTCCTAAATCCTCTAATCCTATTGAAATTTTGATGCATTGTCCAAAGTGTGAAACCATCATTTGCAGCATGTTTGATTTCTTGAACCATGACACATCAGTCCAAACTGTGAGTACTGATTAATCGACAAGCAGGTTATGTTTATTTTTTGTTGCTAATCCAATAACTGATTCACCTTTTGATAACTCTGCTATTAATTCAATTAATGGCAATAATTTTATGTAAAGTTGGTTTGATAAAAGTCGAAAAATAATACAAACTCTTTTGAAAGCTACACTGGGATCATGGGAAAACATCACTGAGCTCTTCGCATGACTTAGGAAAATTAATAATTATTTGATGAAAGACAATTTTAATAGAAAATATATGAAACAAACAGTGCTTACAAGCTCTTGAAGTGCGTTGTTTAAAAATAGAAAAACTGTTGAAGAGCAGTGAATATAACCTAAAAATCAAACAAAATAATCAAGTGACCTGTTAACTCATCAAATCTAAAATTTGTTTGATGTTGATCATTTTTATGCATACTGAAATGATAACAACAATAATGTTGTCTTTGCTGTATGCGATGCAGATTATTATAATGATGAAAACAATAATTTTCACTGTTTTTGTGTTGTTTTAGACTGTGCCAATGAAATGGCTTCCTAGATACACTGCACCTTCATGACCTTCGTTTATTCAAACCCCAGGAATATCCATTGTTAGTTTCTAGTCCCCAGACTTCAGATGATTGAGAGTCTACCATCTTTCTTTTTCATCTATGAGTACAGTGAATTCATTTACCAATTTTGACAGCTCATAAAAAATACATTTTTGTTACTACTTAAAATTTCATGCATTGGAAAAATGCTTGTGCAATGGGTAATTAAATTAAATTGTTTTGGAAAACACAAGATCCACAAAACAATGGTACCCCACAAAAAGTAGTGATCTCACAGTACAATGGTCCCTCTCTTAAGCGAAAACCTCTCAAGAGAAGCCATCCCTGATCTAAAGCCATCTTGCCCAGCAACAAAAAGGTACACTTCGATTCTGTCACCTCAATAGAGGCCACCCCTTATATATGGTCAGCTATCAATGCAGAAGGGGTGGGGAGCTCATAAGATGGGGGCCACTGTAATACAAAATAGGCAAATCCATGTATAAATGAACACAACTTTAGACATGTGTGTACTAACGTTAGTCCATTGTAGCCAGAGTAAGTGGGGCACATGCATTCTGGACTGCTGATTCGATCGGAACAGGTTCCATTATTTTTGCACTGGTTTGGAGTACACTGCTGCACATCATACTGACACCTGTCCCCAAAGAAAGTTCCTGAAATTAACAATCAAAAATCTGCAATACTGTTAAATGCTTGCAAAATAATAATCTTAATTTACTATTTCAGGAAGTTCATTCAGTTAGTTACAAATACATCTAATTCAATTATTAAACTAATACATTTTCATGTAAGTTTCATTCTGACTGATCATATGTTGAAGAAATTAAATCCATGACGTACTGTCAAAAACGATGATGTTATTTTTTAACATCCTGACTCTCTGTCATGTAGTGCCACAGACAGATAACAGAATACAGGTAAGTCTTTGAGGATGTTAATGTAGATTGGTGAGAACCGTCTTTTATTTGAGGATTTGAGATGTTCATGTAGAATGGGGATATCAGTCTTGTATTGGTGGATGCTCATGTAAAATGTGGATACCAGCCTTGTATTTGAGGATGTTAATGTAAAATGGGTACAACATTCTTGTATTTGAGGATGATAATGTCGAATGGTGAGAACAGTCTTGAATTTTAGAATGTTCACACAAAATGGGGATAAGAGTCTTGTACTTGAGAATTTGAGGATGTTAATGTTGAATGGTGAGATCAGTTTTGTCTTTGACATCGTTCATATGGATAAGGAATACCAGTCTTGTATCTGAGGATGTTAATGTAGAATGGGGATAACAGTCTTGTATTTGGGGATTTCAGTACTATCATAAATATCTTCTTTACCAGCTCTACTGACATGTTCCTTGGCAAAACAAAATTTTCAACAGTGAATGTTATTAAAGTCTTAGTTTAAGGCTTGGATGGAAATACTGTAGCATGCTATGAATTAAACATGATGGGATGGTCTATTGCTAGACTAGCTCACTTATCATTTTGGTAAGTGAAAAGGTAAAGGAATCACATACCTGTATATCATAGGCTGTGTACAGACTTTTGTTGGAGCAACATGTATGTATGTATGTGTATGCATGCACGTATGTATGTATAGGGTTTAATGGTACATCAGCACAATCTGGGAAATATAATGCAGAATAAGTCAAGATATCCCAAAACAGCACACAAAATAAAAAGAACAAAGGGTAAATCATTAATCATTAAATTACAAAGTCCAATATTTGTCATAAACTGCATAAAAAGTCCAAGACTTTCTCAGCTGGAACATCATAACAGGACACATCCCTGTACAAACAGGTTGCCTCAATTAGTCACCTCTTACAACATGCATCAGGGCACACCAGGGCGATTCTATAGCCCAGTTCAAGGAACACAAGATTGTTATTCTGACATGCTCAATTACTTTGTACATAAAATAATTCCCTAAATACTCACTTGTAAGCCTGGTCTAACTACAGACAACATAGACTGAAACTCAATATTCATCAACACATTAATCTATAACTGTGGCTCAATTACATGCTTTAGTACACTATTTTAAAATTTAAGCACATTAAAAATGGGATTTCAACTGCATGATACCATATAAATTTGTATGTCATCATGACAGTGAAATGTCCTGAATTAATACAAATCACATGACATTGTGTTAGCCAATAAAAAAGTGTCTCACTTGAACCATGTACTGAAATTTTGTATAAGCAGTGACTGAATTATATGAAAAATATTTGGCATTATCAGTATTTATATTTCATTTTCAAGTTTTAATTAAAATCATCAAAATGAATGGAATCACACAAAAAACTCACAAACAAACCAAACAAGAGGTACAAGTGGGCCTGACACTGCTCACTGGGATAGGTGACATGCCAGCTAGTGGATGCAAATTCATAACCTTAGAGTCATAACTTGGAAACCATCAAGATCCCCACCCAACCAAGCTGAGACGGGTGAGTGGTTAAAGTGTGGACTCATTATAGTATGTTGCAGATTCAATTATCATAATCTGTTCAGCCTGGATCATTAATATGCATGGATCTCACTCTTCACTGAACATTAGTTTCAATGATATAAACTTACATACCAAATCTGATCAAAACTAAATCAGAACAATAGACTTTAGAGTGCTTACATGTGCATCCAATCAGATGCATGATCACCTCATTATTTGTGTCTGTTGCTTATAATCGATTTCACATGAGATTGTGATGATATAAATTTACATATCAAATCTGATCAGAAATATGGCCTCTAGAATGTTCAACAACTCAATCAAATAAAAGATCACTGTTAGTATGCATGGTTGTGTCTCATAATCCAAATCATCTCAATCTCAATGATATAAGCTTACATACCAAATCTGATCAAAGTCTTATTAGAAATACGGTTTCTAGAGTTTTCACAAGCTGAATCAATCAGAAGCAAGATCACCTCATTAATATGCATGGATGTTGCTCATAACTGCACTCATTTGAAATCACTCATGTACATGTGCACTCATCTGAAATCACAAACTTAAATACCAAATATGATCAAAGTCTTCCTCTATGGTATTCACAAGCTCAGCCAATCAAATACAAGATCACCTCATTAATATCCATGGATGTTGCTCATAACTGAACTCATCTGAGATCTTGATAGCACAAACTTAAATACCAAATCTGATCAAAGTCTTATCAGAAATATTTCCTCTATGGTATTCACAAGTTCAGCCAATCAAATACAAGATCACCTCATTAATATACATGGATGTGGCTAACTAAACTCATCAAAGACCTTGATGATATAATCTTACAGACCAAATCAGATCAATATATGATCAGAAATGAAGCCTTAAGATTGTTCACAAGCAAGTGTAAATGGGCAGATGACAAATGAATGATGCACAAAGATGATGGACAAAGGAGACATCATAAGCTCACAAGGTCTATGGCCATATGAGCATAAAAAAATTACTGAAAGATTACCTTCTGATTAAGTTTTTAATCTTAATTATTACAAACATATACAACATCAGAATGTCAAAGACATTACTTAAGTGACTTAGATGGCTAACCATTATAAATTGCCAAGTTTGTCACAGATTACATAATTTGAAATAGCATAATTTTTTTCACTCCCCATGCCCTTACCAACTTTGGGAAGTAATCCTGAATCTGTTACATGTATTATTTATTCCTACTAATTACATCTGCATACATAATATTTTATCAAATGTAATTAAAATTTTGGTCCATTTTTATCTTTGGGTTCATCCCCATCGAGGATACCCTGGCAAGAAAACCAAACACAGTAACCCTTTCGCTCCTTGTTACTATATGAAAAAGTATAATACAGTCAACTCTCATTGCAAAAAAACACAATGGTTTGAAGTCACATGTCAATGTAAAGGATCTTCTGTTGTAAAGACTGGCATGCATTTATTTTAAAGAAATATTACCTTCCTTAACTAATAACTTCAAATAAATGAGAAGAATTAGTGACAAACATGAATCTGTTCTTCATGTCCAATAGTACAGGAATCTATACTTTATCTACAGTAGTACAGGAATAAATACTTTATATCCAACAGTACAGGAATCTGTATTTCATATTCAATAGTACAGGAATCTATATTTTATATCCAATAGTACAGGAATCTGTACTTCATATCCAATAGTACAGGAATCTGTACTTCATATCCAATAGTACAGAAATATGTACTTCATATCCAATAGTACAGGAATACTTTATATCCAATAGGACAGGAATCTGTACTTCATATCCAATAGTATCATAATCATATTTTAAATCTCATAATATCTGCACACATTTTAAACATTTTCTATCATTTTCACATATTAAACTCAAGTCTATTTCTGTAAAGTCAAAATCCCAATCAGGAATGATGATGTCGTTGTAAAGAACAATATATAAAGGAAAATAATGCCGTTTTGTTAATGGGAAATTGCTGTCGGAATAACAAGCTGAAGAGTCCGATACAAAATACAAATTTGCTATTGAAAGCTTTAGCTTAATTTAATTTTCTGCCCAAACTAGAATATTCAGTTGTGACTAATGTCACTGAAAAGAGAACTGACTGTTCCAAGTTCAATGAATAATTCCATGGTTTCAGAAAGAATAGCATGATGGATAGACAGACAGACAAAGGGTATTACAGTGTCCTTGATCAATGTTTTGCAACAACAGTAATTCTTTTCACAAACAAATATATAACTATCTGTAAACAAATTTAATCTGAGGTCATGCTGTGCAGATAATGTGTTCCTTAACATGAGTAAGAGTTTTCTCTTTAAAGTCTAATTTACTGTAAAATAGTTCATACTGATGAAAAATGTACTTGATGGAATCCTTAGGTCATGCAGACATTTTTTCAATATGTAAAAGTCAATTGGTAGCATGTAGTTTAAGCACACTAAAGCAACACATTTGGAATACAAAAAAAAAATTCATTTAAAAGAATTCAGATCTAGAAAAATACACTCTGATTAAGATATCAAACACTCTGTGATGCAACAGAATTCATGCATAATAGAAGGTATCTACTCTAGCATACAATTAACCAGAGGTAGATATAGGATTTTTTTTCTTTAAGGATTCTGTTATGCATAGGGATGGTTAATTTTCCTTAAATTTGGCAACTGCATAGTTCAATGAAAATTGCACTATTATAATGGGAAAGTGTTGGTTCGAATGCCACCCCCCCAACCCTTTTCTATCTGCCACTGGTAGAAATTAAACATTGTGATACTGTGGAATTCATGCACGAGTTAAAACTTCTACTCTACATAATTAAAATCAAGTAAAAAAATATCATTTTCATACCTGCCATTTGTGAATCTGAAAAGTAACAGGTTAACATCATAGTTCAAATTTTACTAAGCTGAATATTAAGACCGAAGGAGTATACTTTCTTGACCAAGAGCGCCAGAGTCTGCATGTAGAACCACCAATCAAGCACTGCTATAAAACATATGACCTTGACCCCAAGGTTAAAAGGTTCAGTGAGCATAATTGTAATCATAATGATTCAACCAAAAAATGAAGAAAATCTGTAAAGGGGTTTAGAAAATGAAAAAACTATATAAAAAAAAAAAATTCTCTATGACTGTTACCTTGACCCATTCAGCCCAAGATCATTGGGGCAATAAATCATTTCACAGAATAATAATAGTAATAATAATAATAATAATTACTTTATTTAAAGAGGGTAACACACTTAGCTGAAGAACTAACCTACCCTGAGGCCCTCATACAAAGGAAATTTGTTTATTTTAACTGCATCTCTGAAGCCTCTGGATAATATTCTTTTTGGAAGAAGGAAATAGCTTGGCATTTCTAATCTCAACTGGAATACTATTCCAGAGCAAAGTTCCAGAGTATTGGAAAGTTTTGTTGAATAATTTCTTATTTGGTTTGGGAATTTTATACTGTTTGGTAAACATGGATCACAGGTGGGGAGTATTACCTGGAATAGTTATTGTAAATATTCAGGAGCATTATTATTGGATATCCTTTACATTTATTTTGGCTTTCTTAACTGGATTCGGTCTTTAATAGGTAATATTTTTAACTTACCAGCTAAATTTTCCTTGCTTTCTTTCTGGATTGATATTAGCCCAAATGCTCTTTTATGAAGATGTGCTAACTTTGCTATGTTTTTAACATCTGAATTACCCCATACTGTTTTACAGTAGTCTAAATAGGGTTGCATGTAACTGTTATAAAATAGTTTTCTGTGCCTTTCAGGGAGAAAATGTCTTGTCCTACTGAGAAGCCATAAACCTGAATTATATTTTTTACTGATATGTTTGATATGTCCAGTCCATGATAGGTTATTATCTACCACAACACCAAGTTGTCTATCAATGGACCATTTGCAAATTTTTGTCCTTCCATGTCAGACATAGTTCATCACTATCAAGATTTGTTCTTTTCTGCCATGTTGATACAAGTAATATTTTAGTTTTACCAGTATTTACCACAATGCCACTGCATGTGCACCAGTTCTCCAGTTTGTTTAGGGCATTCTGTAAAGGAATTTCCAGTTCATGCTTTGTGTTTTGGATGTCTGACAATGTTGTGTCATCTGCATAAAGAACTGAGGATGATATTGTGTCCCTTAGTAAAAGTGGTAGCTCATTAATAAACAATATAAACAATAATGAACCTAGAATTGAGCGTTGTGGTACTCCATAACAAAATCCATCAAGAAGTTTAGGAAATATAAACAGATGAAAAAACTTTAGTTAAAACCTTCTCACAAATTATCCATGACTGTGACACTGATCCAACAAAAGGGGCAAATGCACATAACCCGTGATGAAATATCTTGGTTTCATATTGATTCATCCCAAGTGTGAGCAAAAATCCATCCAATGGTTTCAGAAACATAAATGAAAAACTGTAACCAAAACCATATGACAAATTTTCTATGACTATGACCCTTGAGTCCAAGTTTACAGAGGCAAGAAAGCTGGAAAGCATGTTGTTGAATGAATTGTTTAAATTTCATAACGATTCATGTCAAATGTGGTGAGAATCTACCAAGAGTTCAAAAACTTTAACCAAAACCTTAGCAAACTGTTGACACAACTGATGCTGGATAAGTGATTGTTGTTTTGTTTTGCACAAATATCAGCTTGACAAAACCAGTATACCGAGCAACATGATTCTTACTGTCACTATGGGTTCTGTATCCACATATGGCTTCTGGTAGATGTCCCTTCATGGAAAATTTCTTGAAACATGTTGATTGATAAAAATATAAGGACACTGTGAAAAGTACCATTTTTCTCTAAAGAAAGACAAGGCTTAAAAGCTAAATACAATCCCACCTGAAGAAACTTTTAGTGTACAGGGGATATCCTCCATAATTGTTTTTTGTAACTTAACTCCAAAGTGTCAACATTGGCATGCAAAATGTCATTCAATTCATTATTTGTTAAGAAATTCAGAAATATTTTGTACCTTTAAGTGACATTAATAAAAAATCAGCCAGTACAAATTTTGAATTTCAAAATATACCAATCTTCAAGAATTTTCGAAAGATTCATAAAATACCCATTTATCACATATTTTTCATACAGAACTGCAGCGTGTCACAATGATCACATCATGCCTTGTATCCTATTGACTGCTAATAAATGATTAAAATGATTTCCACTTCAACTAGGCATTGCACAACTGTTTATTATTTGCATCAATTCCTTTTAATTCTACAGAAAAAAAAACTTTCTCACTATCTAAATGTCAGACCTATCCCTAGACTAGGCACTCACTTTGGACTTTTTAAGGATATTTCTTAAAATGAAAACTGACATGCTCTCTGAATGATTGTATGAAGATATTTCCTCTTCATAATAAATAACAAGGTAAAAAAAGAACAACTCTCTTTTCACTAACATGCATGCATGCAACCTAATGAATAGTGAATTGCCCAAAGAAATATGGCCATACTGGAAGATATGCCCATCTCTCACTCTTTTAACAAAAAATATGACTGGTCCCCTGGTCATTATGGGAATATTAAAGTAAAGAATAGAGTGTATATGAATACTAACTATGGGAATATTACAATAAAAAATAGCATGTACCGTATATGAATACTCATTATGGGAATATTACAGGAAAGAACAAAGTGCATATGAATACTCATTATGGGAATATTACAATAAAGAATATCAAGTATATGGATACTCATTATGGGAATATTACAGTAAAGAATATTGTGTCAATGAATACTCATTTTGGGAATATTACAGTAAAGAAAATCATGCATATGAATAATCATCATGGGAATATTACAGTAAAGAATATTGTGTCAATGAATACTCATTTTGGGAATATTAGAGTAAAGAATATCATGTATATGAATACTCATTAAGGGAATATTACAGTCAAGAATACTGTGTCAATGAATACTCATTTTGGGAATATTACAGTAAAGAATATCATGTATATGAATACTCATTAAGGGAATATTACAGTAAAGGATATTGTGTCAATGAATACTCATTTTGGAATTACAGTAAAGAATATCATGTATATGAATACTCATTATGGGAATATTACAGTCAAGAATATTGTGTCAATGAATACTCATTTTGGGAATATTACAGTAAAGAATATCATGTATATGAATACTCATTATGGGAATATTAGAGTCAAGAATATTGTGTCAATGAATACTCATTTTAGAATTACAGTAAAGAATATCATGTATATGAATATTCATTAAGGGAATATTACAGTAAAGAATACTGTGTCAATGGATACTTATTTTGGAATTACAGTAAAGAATATTATGTATATGAATACTCATTATGGGAATATTACAGTCAAGAATATTGTGTCAATGAATACTCATTTTGGGAATATTACAGTAAAGAAAATCATGCATATGAATACTCATTATGGGAATACTACAGTAAAGAATATTGTGTCAATAAATACTCATTTTGGGAATATTACAGTAAAGAATATTGTGTCAATAAATACTCATTTTGGGAATATTACAGTAAAGAATATCATGTATATGAATACTCATTATGGGAATATTACAGTCAAGAATATTGTGTCAATGAATACTCATTTGGGAATTACAGTAAAGAATATCATGTATATGAATACTCATTAAGGGAATATTACAATAAAGAATATTGTGTCAATGAATATTCATTTTGGAATTTACAGTAAAGAATATCATTTATATGAATACTCATTTTGGGAATATTATAGTCAAGAATATTGTGTCAATGAATACTCATTTTGGAATTACAGTAAAGAATATCATGTATATGAATACTCATTTTGGAATTACAGTAAAGAATATCATGTATATGAATACCCATTTTGGAATTACAGTAAAGAATATCATGTATATAATACTCATTATGGGAATATTACAGTCAAGAATATTGTGTCAATGAATACTCATTATGGGAATATTACAGTAAAGAATATCATGTATATGAATACTCATTATGGGAATATTACAGTCAAGAAGATTGTGTCAATAAATACTCATTATGGGAATATTACAGTAAAGAATATCATGTATATGAATACTCATTATGGGAATATTACAGTCAAGAATATTGTGTCAGTGAATACTCATTTTGGGAATATTACAGTAAAGAATATCATGTATGTGGATACTCCTAAGTCTTAAAGATAAAACATTTGAAATTCTAGTGTTCTTTTCTTAAATTATATCTGAGATCATTTTTAATATGTAGATAAATTCAACTACTTGCTGAAATCATCAGCTAGCCTTTGAAACATGTCTGCTGTGTACAAACATAACAGAGTACATTAATAAGCAATGTGAAAGACACAATTATCAAACAACATTGATGACAAATGCAATACAAATAAATTTAGAAGCTATAAGTTAAAACAAATTGAATACACAAAGCTTACCATTACAAATACAAGTGTAGGAAGTCAAAGACACTTTGTTACATCTGCCACCATTGTAACATGGGCTACTGTCACATGGGCTTCTCTCAATCTCACAGTGTCTTCCAGTGTAACCTGAAAGAGATGTTGCATTTTGTTTACATAGTAACAAGAGTTACTGTCACATGGGCTCCCCACAATCTCACATCCTACCAGTGTAACCTGAATAAGATGTCACATTTGTGGTATAGTGTAACATGTGTTACTGTCACATGGTCATTTGTTAATCTCTGTGTCTAATAGTGAAATATTAGAGATGCCATATTTTGTTACATTGTAACAAATGCTACTGTCACAATGGGCTATAAATATTACAGGGCCAGAATGAAAACATAAAGAGACCGCACATTCTGTTATGTTGTAACATAGCTTACTGTCATTGCAGGCCTTCTACAAACTTCAAAGTCTCTTCCAAGGTAACCTAAAAGAAATGTTACATATAGTTAAATTGTAACAATTCAGTGTCACATGGGGTTCTCAAATTCTCACAGTGCATTCCAGGGTAGCCCAAAAAAGATGTCACACTTTGCTACAATGTGAAAAGGGTTACTGTCAGATGGGCTTCTATAAACCTTATAGTGCTATCCAGTGAGGCCTGACATTTGTGTTAATTTACTATTCTGTAACAAGAAATGTTGTCAGCTCTAATTTTTACAGTGCCTAACATTGAAACATGATACATCATACTGTATGATATTGTAATGTGGGTCATTTTCAAATGGGCTTCTCTCAATCTTATAGTATCTACAAGAGAAACCTGAAAAATATGTCACAGGACATGTTGCTACACTGTAACATGCATTGCTGTCACACTGGCTTCTCCTAACCCCATAGCATTTCCAAGTAAGATTTATATCTTGCCTCTGGTGTACCATTTTGAAAAATATTTCTATGGTTCTTTAAAAAGACAGCCACAAAACTACGCCTTGTCATGATCACAATTTGCCATTTTATGTGAGGGAATACAAATTTAATCACAAAGTACTCTTTGTCAACAACAGCCATAAAAAAAACAATTATTATATGCTCATTTTTTTCTCTGTTAACTTTACAATGTCAGAATCATTCAATATTTTACGATATTGCACTCATGCGCTCAATTCATATTGCATTCACATGAATAAAGGAACTACTTTCTACTGTAAACAAACAATTTGTTTCTGAATGAACTAAAGCAGATGTTTCGTGGACTGCCACATACCAGCTGCTTTGCCACATTCCGTGTTAACTTTTTTGATACAATGTTTCAGATTTAGGCTAGCTATAGACACCAGACAGGGTCCTTATAAATAACAAGCATGTGACAAGGCATAAACTGTCTTCTTTAGCTAGTAATAAAAATGGTAAAAAATATACTTACAGTTTTATATCCTGAATTTCCTCAAAATGTACTTTCTTAGTTCTGCAAATCTGAATTACATGAGCCATGTCATGGGTTCTCAAGCTTGATTACGCATTTCGAAATTGTACTGTAATTTCGACTATATTCCAAGTGCAATTACATCCTCCTTACTGCACTCAAAATGAAATAAACATTAAATTCTATAGTGTCTTTTCGATAATTGCAATTGAAAACTTCATCATTTTCCCACATTATGATTTAAAACATTCAATTACAGAACAGAAACACACTTGCAGATGTCAACACTATTCTCCCTTGCTGCTTCAATCCAATGTATAAGTTATTTCATGTAGAACTGGCACAGACGCTGCTGGAATCTGATGTACTTCATGTAGATAAATCCAGTCCATAATCACGAAATTTCGTCGAATCGACAAAAATACCAAAATGTATTTATTCCAGATCAAACGGAAAAATTGTTGCAATGTGCATTCATTCACAATATGACTACAAATTTCAATTTTAAGTAGCCCAAAATGCCATTTTTTCTTTCAAAACTTATGTCTAGCGTGCAACCAAGTTCAAATTTATCTGGGCAGTTACGTGAGCATTAATAACATTGTTGTGTAATGATGAATCTACGCTTGTGTATTTAGTTTAGAATACAGCATACATTCAGTTACTTTGTTTCTTGTAGTGTATTTTTGTTTATATATTTAAGCCTTTGTAGAATAAGAAAATGAGCATATAATAAAAAGGTTACTGCATTTGTATGGAAAATATGAACTCGTTTTTTGTCAGATGGATATACTGTACTCCCAAGGTCATGCAGTATACCCATCCGAAAACCTCATTCATATTTTCCCATGCAAATGCAATAACTTATAATTACATGAGAATACCATGCCAATCAAAAACAGAAAATTGATGAACAATTCATAGTTTTGGAGCAACTATGAAATCCATGAAAGCTGCTACCCCATGAATACTAGTTAATTTGGTGAAGTTGTAACCAAAGAGGAAGAAAAGAGCACGAGAACAGAAAAAAAATATATCTGCTTCTATTTTAAAGCCAAGGATTCACTCATACTCTTACTGACGGCCAAATTCAAACAGATACTTACTGGCATTGCAGACACAGTAGAAGTCGTGATCAATCACTTGACAAATTCCCGTGTTACAAGGATTTGGATTGCACAATGTTGGAAAACCTAGGAGAGAATTCAATATATTAATTATACAAATAACAGTAAAATACAATACAAATTTATTTAAGTAAAGAATAGGCAACACACAAGTAGAACTGTCTATGCTTATTAAATAAATATATTTTTATTGTCCTTTTGTGGAAGCTCACCTTGCTAAAATCAATCTGAATGAATGGTATCTGTATCATATATACTCTCTTAAAAATCAAGTCCAACAGCAAACTACACTAACCCAGATCTGCTATAAAAATGGCTCAGATAGTCAAAACTATTTATAATAAGTTATGATTTGGCATATTTTTATTTTATCACATGATTACTGTTTTATTTATGTATATATAACCAGATCTACTACTTTTTACAACACTGTTATCATGTACTCACGTATAATATTATACATACGTTTGCTAATACTATTTGTATGAATCCTGTATGTACTCATCTTTGAAGCCTTGTACATATTTGATTATAGCGAACTGTCTGGTTTTTAGCAGCATTTGTTGTTTAAAGACATTTCATCTTGTGAAAATTGTGCATCACATATATATTTGTACAAATGTGATTGTAGAAGGCCTCATGGAAGACTGGTCAGTTGACCAAATGAGCTTCTTCATTAAATAAAGTCATTATTATTATTATTATCATTATTATTACCCTTATTATTATAATTTTGTAGATGCAACATATGTAATGACACAATGTGATGGCACAAAGGACATCCAAATGTCAAGCAAAAGAAAGGCATAACAACCAAGGCATTCCAATGTATTTTAAATTGCTTTCACACCACCACTCCATACTTTGGTCCAATAAAATCAGTATTTTTCATCAAGTGATAAATAGTCTTATATTTGCATTAATTTAAATTCAGATTTTTTTTAAGGAGTTTAATAATTTTTTGATTTGTTTCATATGTTTCATCTGAAATGATCACTCATGTAAGATGCTCTGTAAAGTACTAACTTATGTCCCATAACTCTAAGATCCATGCATTGGTTCTTTGCTTTGTTTTGTTGGGTTTTATTTCATTTTTAACAGAAAGTCTGCAATATAAAACAAATTTTAATAGTCCTTTTAGGTGTTTTTAAAAATCAATTCCATGTGTTTCCCTTTCAATAAACTCACTAGATATCTGGAACAGTTTAGTACTTTTATATGAAAATACTTTCATTGGTCATGCTAATTGTAACTGCAGTAGATTTGTGTATGTCTTACTACAAAACAAGGGACCAAAACATTAAAATATCTTGAAAAATCTGACAAATTGGTAAAGTAAAATCTGTCTTGAGAGACCACTGCTTTGAGAAACCACCCATACTGAGAGATCAGGTTCTACACAGATTTGTTAATTATATAGTGTTGTGACCTCTCATATGGGTCCAACTGTCTTGAGAGACCATTATTTTCTGGAAGAAGAGGTGGTCATTCAAGACAGGTTCTGCCATATAACTGTATGAAAATTTTATCAGGTCATCTTCATATGCAAACAGACATGCATATTTAATTTCATTTGTCTATCTCAAGTGGCGTTTATTAAATTGTGCTAACAAGAATTTAGTCAAAGAAGTCCATGTCCAAAGAGTGGACCTGATATTACTCATCTGGCTTACTAACAGCTACCCATTTTTCACTATGCAGAATTATGCATTACTGTAAGAACACAACCTAGGTAAACTATCTCCAAAGCTTTACCTATTTCACTTTATCCTGATGAAAATTTGTTCTAAAGAAAAAGACATAATTAATATGCACATCCTCTTGGACATAATTAAAGTCTACCACAATCTTTCTTATATAAACTTATTTACCAAGCTTTATAAAAACTGGATGAGAAATATAGTCTCTACATCTAGTGAGGTAACAAACTCTGTCAATCCGATGCAAGTTATCTCATTAATGTGGCTTAAATTTGAAGTGTGAGGAAAATCAGATCAAAAATATGGCTTCAGGTGCGGCAACAAGTCAGGCAGATGTAAGATCACCTCAGGGCTGTTCCAGTAAAACATACATGGGGCCCAAGAAAGGCACTTTTAATGTGGGGTTCTCACCCATAGATGCAAACTAGAATTTTCTTATCATTTTAATATGAAGTCTTTGAAGTCAATGTAACCTGACATATATTTTTAAAAACTTCCTTCCCTGGGTACCATGTATGTTTAAATGGAACAGCCCTCATTAGTATGTGTGCATTCTATTCATTTTCAATAGTGTCCATGGTCTTGATGATATAAGCCTTTGTTCCAATTTAGATCCGAACTGGATCAGACTTATGACTTCTAGAGTGAAAAGAAACTCATCCAATAAAATGTAAGATCACCTCAGTCTATAATATGTACTGATCTTGCTCATACTAGAAATGTTCTGCGATCCTTATATAAGCATATACTGCAAGCATAACCAAAATCTGACCAGAAATTTGGCTGCCAGACTGGTTACAAGGTCAGCCAATCAAATGCAAGATTACCTCATTGATATCCATGGGTCTCACACATTACTGAACCCATCCAAAACCATGATGATACAAAGCCATGATTCAAATCTGATCAAAATCAAGTCAGAAATAAGGTTTCCAAAGGTGACAAGGTCAGTCAATTTGAAGCAAGATCACCTAATTAGTATGCATGGAACTTGCTCATTATCAAACTTGTCCTAGAACTTAATGATATAAGCATATATTTCAAGTCTGATCAAAACTGGATCAGAAATATGACATCCAGAAAGTAACAGGCTCAGCCAATTAGATGTAAGATGAATTAATTTGTATGTGTAGATTTGCATCATCTCATCCAATATGTTGATGACATAAGAATATATTCTAAGTCGGATCAAAATATGACCAGAAATACGGCCTCTAACAAGCTCAACCAATCAGAAGCAAGATACCTCATTAGTATACTTCGATATAGCTCACCTGAGATCTTAACAATACAAGCAAGTATCCTGAGTTTGATCAAAATTAAATCAAAAATATGGTTCTGAAGTTGTAACAAGGTTCACCAATCCGATGCACGGTTCCCTCATTAATATGCACAGGTGTCACTCATTATCAAACATGTGTGAGATTTTGATGTTATAACCCAAATTCCAAGTTTGATTCAAATCAGACCTGTAATACGGACTCCAGAAAGGTATCAAGCAACTGTTGATAGACAGACATAATACACAATGCCCAAAGCCTGACTGACAATACATGACACAATACACTATGCCCAACACCTGACAGACATCATATGACAAATGCTGGGCCATACCGTAAGCTCACTTGGTGTAATGCTAAGTGAGCTAAAATGCATGAAAAAATTGTAATGGTCTTTTGTCAAAAAGAGTCAAATTCCAAACAGTTAAAAAAAAGAGTAAAAATACTGGAAAACTCCTGTACTGGCTTGAAAATCTTAACAGGATATTTACTTGTGACCATGATAAACTGTATTTTAATTTTAATAATGTTTGTGCTACAATGCTAAAGTGGATCTGGGATGGAAAGATAGATATATGAACAGACAGCAGCAAAATATTCTCCCTTCTGATATCGAAATGGAGCATAAAATGTCTTCATGCTAGATATTATATGCAAGAGTATCTAATATTATTATTAATATAAGGGCATTCTTGATAAGCTGCAAAGAAAATTGTGTACACTATGTATCAATGGCACTCAATACCTATGACTTTATGCAAGATGCAAGATCAACTCAAGCAGCCCTGGGTATCCAAGTGGTCTAAAACACTTGCCTTTATCGATCAATGCCATCTCATCCATCTGTGTGGGTTAAAGTCTCAAGCTCAGCCAAAGTGGGTATGTGAGAAAGTTTGCCAGTAGCTTCCTGTGGGGGTTGGTGGCTCTTTCCAGGGCTTTCCTGGTTCTTCCTCTACCAGTTAAACTGGCTGCCATGTATAGCCTATTGTGAGCTGAACAATGGTGTTAAATCCACAAAAACACAGGATCAACTCATCAACAGGCATGCATTTCATTCATTACTGAATTCATCCATGATCTTAATGATATAAACCTATGTTCCAAGTTTGATCAACACTGGATGAGAAATACAGCCTCTAGAGTGGTAACAAGATCAGCCAATCTGATTAAGATCACCTCATTAATATGCATGGATTTGACTCATTATTGATTCATCTGCGATCTTAATGATATAATCACGTGTTCCAAGTACAATTAAAATTAGATCAGAATTATGGACTACAGAGTGGTAACAGGGTCCACCAATCAGAAGCAAGATGACCTCAATCATTAATTTGCATATATCTTGATTGTCTGTGTGCTTGTCTGAGATTTTGATATAAAACCACATCCCAAGTTTGATTGAAATTGGATAAGAAATATGGATACCAGAAAGGTAAAAAATCAAATGTTCATGGATGGACACACAATGGACAGAAGATGCATGACAGATGCAAGGACATACCCTAAGCTCCCTTGACCTCATAATATTACTTTTTTTAAAAATGAATGACATAATTTCATGCTGCACATCCTTATTGCAATAATATAGATTATCTGAGAATGACATAAATGGGGTAAATTGCATACTCTGCTAATTTATGTGTCGTACTCAGTGTATATAATTGAAGAATACTTAAAAACAGTAGCTTGATCTTTGAATTTTGATTTTCGATCAATTTGACAACACAATTAAGGCCAACTAAAACTCAAATTTATGGATAAAGGTTATCAATAAATTTAAGTTTGAGTTCGCATTAGTTGTGCAAGGTGCATGACAATCAATAAATCAATTAAAATTCTTTATGAAATCAGTAATACCGTTAGTACAGGCTGTAGAAGTTGTCGATCCAGCAGAGCTGGTTGTGAGGGAGTCTGAGCATTCACTACATGTGTCCTGCTGAGGGACAGCCTGGTAAAATGCAACTGGACAGACGGTACATGGTGACAAGCCATCTGAAGAAAAATACCCTACAGGGCATTCCGCTGAAAGACCCAAACAATATGGATGAAAAGGAGAAAATAAATGATAATTAAGATGTGCATAATAAACAGTCTACTCGCATTAATCTAACCTAGGCCATTATGGACAAATTTGATGAAATAACCTTTGTTTTGTAATAGACATTTACCATATATATATATATATATATATATATATATATATATATATATATATATATATATATATATATATATATATATATATATATATATATATATATATCATAATGCTTGATTATAAGCCCACTCCCAAGTTTTACAAACTTTTCTCTCACTTTTATAAAGGATATCTTTGTCTCATAACAAATCCACAAAGAAATTTCTTTTGCGCTGAGCCAGCCACATCTTATTCTTCACCCCACCCACCCCTTTCTAACATCCAAAAACAAACCAAGACTGCCAGCTTGTATTTTTTTAAATGTCCCATTGCAGCTCCCAGTGGGAAAACAAAAATCAGACATGTTAATAAAAAGTGCTCATCTGCCCCCACCCCCACCCCATGGACCAGGTCTCTATAGTGTCAAAACTTTTTTTTATATAAAAAAATATTGCCCCATCTGAGGTCAGCACAAAAATATGGAGACATGAATGAGCTGATTTGCATGGAAATGTGAGTCACTGACTGGTATTCCAACTTCATACAGCCACTAAACTCTTTTTGCATTCATTTAAGACATAATTATGCAAAGTTTCTATCACAGATGGCATTGTTAAGTATTGCATAATAAAGCCTCTGAGCATGAAGGTCATCAAGTCAAGGTAGCACACTACTACAATACTGTCTGCATGATATCTGCTTGCAAGCTGAAACTTTTCATCTTTTCATGTGACTGAGTACTTTATTGCCTTGATTCTCTGCATATGCACTTTGTTTGGACTTGGTTCAACTATAAACCTTTGTTGACACAGTTCTGCATTTAGTTTCTTTTATCCTACTTTACTCATCATAATCATAGTATCTACTGCATCCTGTGAGTTTCCTCCTGTAGTTCCATTGTACTGAGTGCATAGATACAGCACAAAACAAAATTAAGGATTTTTTTCAATTTAGAAATGTCATAGTATTGTATTCATTCAGACAGTTAAAATGTGTACCAGGTACTTGATGCCTTTGTGCTTTTGGCGACTTTGACTGTAGAAGCCCTGTTTGTCCTTGGTTTTGGAATTAACATATCAATTCTGGTAGTTGTTCCAATAAATGTTGACAGTTGCATTGGTAGTTCATGACTTACTACTCAGATCTGGAGGCCATACTGGATTATGGCAACACTATGTGAGGCAATAATCATTCTCTTAATTTACTAAATAAGCAGGCTACTTTAGCAACCCATGTTTGTTTGCCTGCTACTGAAAAACAACACTGTAAACTGGAGATTGTGCTGGGAAAGGGCCTCAAGTCAAAAAGGCGATGTTGTTACAACAGATAACAAACAGCTTATTATGAATTTCCAGCAAAATTTTTTATGATCTCCTCAGTCTTGGGCTATACCATGGGCTATAAGTTCATTATTTTCCTCTTTATTGGCTACAACCAAAATGTATACCTTGTGTGATGAGGCCCATATTTCATAGTCCATGGCTATGCATTTGTCAACTTCATCATGGATAAGCTTGAATTCTTCCTCAAGATAGCACTGTCATGTAGCACCTTAGATACATGGTCTGTGATTGTGTTGACCTTTGTTTCAGTCAAAATGTGGATTTATTGCCTTTTTGACTTACATAAATAGTTGCCAGCTGATGAAATTTGTACCCATGTAACTGAGACAGCAACGAAAAAGCTGTCATCTCAAGGGCAACTGCAGTAGGGTCAGAAATGATTGTTGACAATATTCCAATCCCCACCATACCGGTGCCCACAGACATAGCCATCAGTGTAGTGTCGTGTAGTGTCAACACTGTCCACCAAGTTTCTGTAGACTTGTACTTTTTGTACAGTGTGTGCCACTGTTTGGTCTCTGCCCATAAGGAGGTTTCAGCCTCACTGATCTTTTACTGGCATAACTCTTGTGGGTCTCAGAGTTGTGCATATAGAAACATTGTAATTCCTCTATCAGCAGCATGATATAAAAATTTAATTGATCTAGAGAGGGTGTTATCTCCCCTGCAGAAACACTCCTCTAACCTGTTACTTATGTGTATTGTTAAGACAATGGTGATGTCAAAGGTGTCAGTTTGGTTAATATCATTAAATCAGGAAATAACAGTCTTCAACATGGCCACCATCACACTCACCATGAGTTACAAATAACATGTCCTCTGTTCACAGATTCACTGACTGTTTCTTTTTCTAGATGATTTCTCTGATGTGGCAGGCAGCATCTTTTTCTAATATAACTTTAGTAATATGTATAAATCTGTCAGATAGATGAGTGATAGCAAGCCATTACAGATGAACCAAATGTTCATGTGATTGCTAGCATAATTGCACTTATGATAAAACTGAGTGGTAAGAAGCAAAGCTATATTGATACCCTGTTCACAGGTGAGATTCGCAGCTGCTCTGCAAGAGTTGTATCCTAATACAAAATTTTATTTATGTTCTCTCATAACTCATTTGCTATCTGATCTGCTCATGCTCTGTTTTGTCTTGTGCCAGCATTTCTTCCCTCTGTATCTTGGTCTTTACTGAAAGTTTTAGTAATAGTACTTAAAAACACACCATGATACATTTGAAAAGCCTTGTTTGGACCACAAACTTCTTCCACTGGATTCTGTGCTGCAGCTTTTTTAAGTCATGTATCTTCAGATCCAATACAGTGAGAAGCTCTGCATCTGTAAGCATGTCTATGTCATGCCAGCAACTCTTTTTGTACACTTAGCCACTATGGTACTGTCTTTGAGCTTATACTATGTGGTGTTCATTGTATGCCTAGTTTTGCATATGTGTCTTGTTACTAAATAAATTCTAATGCGGAATGTTTGTATGGTTCAGCATACTCTTCCTGTACGAATTTAAGAGGAATATTATACTCCGTGATTTTCAATATACCATTACAATAAGACTGGGATAGCCAGGCTTTTTATTAATAACATTTACGTTAGAAAGGTGTCAACTTTTTATAGCAAATTTTATGAGGAGGAGGAGGAGGAGGAGGAGGAGGAGGAGGAGGAGGAGGAGGATGAAGAGTTTGGGTTTTACGACTCATCAGCACAATGCCACAGTGCACTAAAAGTCATAATAATGAAATGTACACCATATCAAAGCAAAAAAAGAATTGGAATAAACATATGTAAAGAATCCCAATCAATGGGCAATGTAAGTAGATGAAATATTCTAAAAGGTACCACACAAGGTAGTTCAAAGCAAGAAACCAAGACATACTGATTAAAACCCATCAGATGATTCAGCAAGGTATATTTTGTAATAAATATTTGCTTATTTCAATAAATCTGAAATCTGAGATACACTTATTGAGTCAAAATATTCTTTCATATTCTGAACACAATAGTATCAATCATTTAATGGTTGGAGATCAATATAGTCTACCAAAACATTTTTGATGGTAAATGGCTCATACCAAGAGACACACTTGAGTGGGTTCTCACCCTTCAAATTGAAGGAGTCATACAAATGTGTCCAATTCTAAGATGAGCAACAATCATTTCATCCTTAATGATTAGTCTAAAGTATGGGGACAATTCACCTAAAATAGGCTTTACTGAGTGAAACATGTTATTGACAACATTGTTCCAAAGATGTCTGCCACTTATTAAATAAAAACCTAACAAAACAAGATTTAAAATTGGTATAGGGTATTTTAAAGTCTGAAGGTTGGAGAGATATAGCTGTTTTGGCCTGGACAGTAGGCAAGCATGTCAAGGCCAACAACCTCAGACATACTGTAGCCTATCGGGTTGTTACAGAGACCACCATGTCCAAACTCTACATGTGCCCACAGGATATGTCCTTCACATGATAGACACTGGTGTGGGATTCCCTTCATTTTGCTCATCATCTGAGGCCTCACTAATGACTTTGATGGTCATCCTCAAGTAAGTGTACTTGCTACAGGTCTTCTGCAGGTGCTACTCTCTGGTTTTAAAGCACCCACCAGCATTGGCCAGCACAACCCAAATCTCTGATGTCACCATTGTAGATCTCAACTCATTCAGTGAGCAATGGAAAGTGGAGGATTTTGTGAATGATAAGTTCTATTGCTGCTACACTCAAGCAATACTTGCTACCATTATAAATGTCATCACTGGCTATCTCCTTCAGGGCAATTATATTTCTGAGCATCAGCCATGTGATTGGTGATGGCACCTGTCTTATCAACTCACATTTTGGTGGCAAGCAACTGTAAGCCCTTAGCTTCTGAGATTGTTTTTCAAGTGTTCAATTACATGCTGTCGCCAACCTTCAAAGGAACCAATTTGTCTGGGTCAAGCTGTTGAATGCCATAGAGGCCTTCATAACTACAGTTACCAGATAAGCATCTTCATAGCAAGGATGGTCAATACCAGTAATGTGGTCTCAGTTTTATATCCTGCAAAGTCTCAACCACCTCTTCTCCCTCGTGGTGTGATGTCTTTTCCAGGTAATTCCTGCCAGCTACAGTCCACTCCTCCTTCTATTCTTACAGAAGAGAAAAAAAACAAAAACTCTTCACCTGTCAGTACAGCTGCAAGAATAGGGGCAGCGTGTGCATCATTCATTTTTACAATTCAAAATCAAATTTGACCTGGTATCCAGGCATAAAATTTAGATTGCCATGTATGTGTAGGTCATCCTCTTTGACTCAAAATGTACCACCTGAGCCCACATATTTTGTGGTCTGTCCATGTTCCTTTATGACATTTCCAGCATGGATAAACCATACCTCCTCTTTTATACTGACACATGTGCTTATTACAATACTTGTTCACACAACTTTTTCCACCAAATTCTGTGCCCCCCCCCCCATTTTAAGCCAACCACACTTGTGTTTCCCAGGGAAACTGTGATTATACCTCAGTCTCCAAACAATATTTCCAATTATCCCATTTCTCTGAATTTATTTTGACCCAGACTGGCATTGGGTTTCGGCCAGCCCAATGGTCTCTCAAAAGATAAACACCTGTTTTAACAAGCCTTGTTTTATTTTTCCACTGGGAGCTGCAACGTGGCATTTAAAAAAATTTTGAGGTTGGTTACTTTTACTGAATAATGTATGAAAATTAGATTTAATACTTATTTACATTGATCCATGAATGGTGTAAAATATTTCAAAAAGACATGTATAACTACACTGCAGTTACTTTATTCTCAGCATTATTCTGTGATATATTTTCAGATTAAGCCACATTCACGATCCATCTGAATAAATAATCTATATAAAGCATAGATAAATGCAAACATGTATACTTCTATTTATAGGTAGCATACTTTCCTGTTAACATTTAAATCATCCTGAAAGGTGACCTATTTATATATGATTTTTTAATCCAAAGAAAATCCAGACAAAGATACTAAAACCATTGCTAAAAGAACAATGTTAATTAAAATAAACATATATACACTAACATCATCACGGTACTAGAACACATATTTCACTGACTATCAAAGAAAACCACTGAATAATAAGCTAGTTCACATAGATATGCCTCAATACCTGTTTGGCTTGGTGTGTTTGGCTGCATCAGTTTTGTCTGATGTTGAGCACTTAGATAAAAAATGCCCCTGTATGGGATTGATCTTGACAGGTGTTTGATTTGGACTCATAATGGCATTAGTAATGCTTAAACTGTACAAGCAACCATCATTTCTTGCTGATGTATTTTTGAGCTTTGTATTGGCTAGTTAATCCATCAAATAAAATAACTATACAGATGCAAACTTTAACAGAAGCTAATTCACAAATTTAAGAACCTGACAAAAATGTCCCCCTCCCCCTTTCTTTTTACAAAACAACAAATTAAAATAATGACTACAATAGGTTTCTTTCTTACACAAGGTGTAAGTCATCCACAAACTCTGATGAAGGTATAAAGTGAAGAACTTAATTTTTGTGCAGAAACCATTTTTGTATATTTTCCATCCAGAGTGATCTTGACCTTTGAACTTTAGAAAAAAAATCTGAGAGCTTCTACCTTCAACAAAATGCAAGCCATCCACAAAGTTTAGTCTATGTCTGTGATGTAGAACTAATGTTATTGTGTAGAAACCATTTTTCTTATTGTGCAGATACCATTTTTCTTCTTTCAGTCTTATCTCTGACCTTTGGGTTTTTACTTTAAATTCAACAGGCTTCTACTGTACTCCAAGTGCAACCCATCGACAATGTTAGATGATGCAGAATTCATTTTTATGTGAAAATGAAATAGACAGGACAATAGATGGACAGACAACTTGATAACATAATACACTCCACTTTCAGGTGCATAAAGAAAATGATCATAAATATCAATGATCACAATAAGCATCCCCAAGATACAATTGTTATCTAATATATCTGAGTATACTACCTATACAATCAGAGGCAGCTGTCTTCCCCCATCCCCGAGTGCCTTTGCCTGAAGGACATGGCTCACATCTGGTACTGGATATCCTGCAGTAAGTAAATTAGTTAAGGTCAAGAATAAAACAAACATATAAACGAAAATAGAAACAAACAAAAAAATTTACAAGGAGGACCCTTAATTTTGTGGATAACAAGTCCAGCTTAAGCAAATGTTCTGCTGAATCTGACATCACACATGTGACCCATGCAATTAAATGTCCTACCTATAGTTTGAAAATTTTTACACAAATCTTTTACACAAACCTTAATCCATAGTATCATGACCTGAGCTGATGGCAGTATTCAAACCCACACCCTTTCAGTCTCAAGTCCAGCATGTGAGCAACTGTGCCACAATGGCTCATGATAAATATCCGATACAAAATGAATGAATGTTCTTGAACAATAATATAAAAGAGGAACCTTGCTATACCACAGTAGACGGGGTCTGCAACTGAAGACCACATTATGTACCATACTATGGTGGAGCATGAATGATAAAAAAAATTCCAAGAATGAGTGTACATGTACAAAGGAGAAATGAACAAAATGCCAGTCTGGAAGTAATTTTACCAGCTGCTAATTTATATAAAACTTGAGATTAAGAGAAGCTCATGTTCCATGTAAAATATTCATTGCTCTGTAAGAATATTATGATGTGTAAACTATAGGATTTTTATACTTATACTATAATTATGTATGTCATCTTATCTCAAGTAGTTTCAGGGAATAAGTAACATTTATGATAAAACATGGGAAGCTACCATGTCATCATTTTATATTTGAATCCAAGTTATAGTGGGGTTCCCCTGCATGTCACTACTTTAAAAAGTAACGGAATATACCACTTACCGCAAGTTCAGGGTATTTCTTTATTTACCTTTGTTTCAAACATTTCAGACAATGCGACTATTTCTTTAACAATACTTTACATCTTTACAATGAATAAATAATATCAAGAATAAATTTTATATCTTGGACATACTTTGATTCTCATGTTGGACCATTAAAATGTGCAACAATCTGAATCAACAAGAGTGGTATATTATATATATGTGTCCTGTTTAATAGTCATCTCTGTGGTAACTTAAATTTCTCTGCAGGAACCATTTTCTTCATTCCGTCACAGTTGCCATGACCTTTCACCTTTTGATTGTAAAATCAACAATCTTATTCTTTACCCTAAGTGTAAGCAATCCACAAAATTTTGTCCAGGTCTGTGATGCAAAACTGATGTTATTGTGATGAAACCATTTTTGTTGTTCAGCTATCCAAAAAGTATCATTCAGGTATGTAATGTAGCGCTGATGTTATTCTGTGTAAACTATTTTTTTTTAGTCAGTGACTTTGACCTCTGACCTGTTCATGCCAACTTAATCGTTTTCTTCCCACCTCATTAGTGCAAGCCATTCACCAAGTTTGGTAACCACAGATGATGGAGAACTCAAGGTATTGTACAGGAAATATTTTTCTTCTTTTAGTCAGCTTGACCTTGACCTTTGACTTTTTGCACCTAAAAATAATGTTATAATACTTACTGCTATTATTGCATTACTATATCTTTTCCTGGCAATAGTCCCCAGACCATGGACTTTATTGCCTCCTCCAATTAATAATTGGAGGTCTAAAATAAAAAAACCAATGTAGTCTCAGTCTGATATCTTAAGCAACTTTCAACAATCAGAAATATCATCCTTCATTGACTTGGACCAAGACTGAAAGATATCAGAGTGTGGAGGGAGTTGTGCACTTACATAATTAAAATTAGTTTTACCCACCCACCCCCATCCCAAAAACTGCATTTCAATAGCAGTAATACAATAGCTGTTATTATTACATTACTGAATTGGCCAGCCCAGTGGAAAGCTGATAGCCTAAGATAAACTGTCAATGAACTTACCATTTTTGTCAGCAGAATATTCTGCTGACAACTGGAGGATGAATTGACAACTTGTTGAGCTGATACAACTGTTCCCAAAGCACCAAAACTTGCGCTCTAGTATTCCACTGATTGAAAGTAAAATGATAAGAAAGAGGAACCAGAAGGTGGCTTCCATTATATCATTCAAGTCATCCATTTAGTTAGGTAATTGTAGATGGTGGAGAACTCTAATTATTGCATGGAAACCAAACTGGTAGCAGTTGGACATTTGGTTGGACAGACAAACAATATCAAAACATAACTCCCTCCAGTTTGCTGCTTTAGTGTACTTGCCATAAATGCATTTTTACAAGTGACTATAAATCAGCAACTTGTGCAAACTGAAATTATAAAGTTATTTTGATTAGAAATGTGTTCATGAAACATGAATACCCTATTACAATGTCTGAAAACTGACTTAAATGAGAAACTAAACTAGATGAAGATGGACTGACATACACAAAACATCAATACCCCATCACAATGTCTGAAAACTGACCTAATGAAAAACTCAACCTGATGAAGCTGGGCTGACAGAGACAGAACATCAATACCCCATCACAATGTCTGAAAACTGACCTAAATGGAAAACTCAACCAGATGAAGTTGGACTGACAGACACACAACATGAATACCCCATCACAACATCTGAAAACTGACCTAGATACAAAACAAACATATGAACAGATGGACTAACAGATATGGAACATCAACATTGTGCCTGAAAATTGACCTAAATGCAAAGCCTAACCAGATAAGCAAACAGATGGACAGATGTGCGTAACAATACAGGCTCCTATCAAATTCATGGTGGACATGGAACATCAACACCCAATCATACTGCATGAAAACTGACCTAAATACAAAACCTAACCAGATAAACAAACAGATGGACAGACGTGTGTAACAATACAGGCTCCTACCACATTCATGGTTGGTCATAGCAATATTCTGTCAAACCTGTAAGTATCCTGATCACAGTCAGAGCATGGTGCTTGTCCTGAGGTTGAATACATTCCAAAGGGACAGGTCACTGAAATGAAATACATTTCATCAGCCACTGCAATCAATGCAATAAATAAATGATATCATGTAGCATGTACACTGTAACAATTATTATAGACAGATTTGTCTGCAATCATTCAATTCATAAATGAGTGGTCTAAAGCGCTCACTGTTATGGAACACTGCCATCTCACCTCTGTCTGCATGGATTCGAGTCTCAGGCTTGGCCAATGTGGGTACGTGAGAAAGCTTGCCAGTAGCTTCTCATGAGTCGGTAGTTCTTCCCGGGGTTTTCCCGGGTTCTTCCTCCACCATTTATACTGACTGCCATGTATATCCTATCTTGTGCTGAAAAATGGCATAAACCCTACAACAACAACATGTATCATGTAACATTATATACAGATTTGTCTGCAATCAATGCAATTCATAAATGATATTATGTATCATGTAACATTATAGACAGGTTTGTCTGCAATCAATGCAATTCATAAATGATTCTACATATCATACATGGTTAGATTTTCTTTCAAGGATGGATATTTTTTCCTCTCCTACCTCAAGATAAGTTGTTTTTCAGCTAATATTATTGTAATAATAAGTTCTTTTTTTCCATAAGTAAGAAAAGAATTTTTGGGAAGCTATTTGTGGGCCAGAAATAATTTGTTTGAAAAATTAAAGGCCACCAATAGAAAATTCAATGGTTTGTCCCTTATGGCAACTGGATGTGATGCTGACTTGAGCTGAACAATGCTGCTCTTTTCAACTAATAACTTTTGCCGTATCGATGCTTATTGGTGGTAATAAAAAAAAATTTTAAAATGCAACTAATGTATAGTAAATTTGCTAATTTATGTATTAATATGCCTACAAGACACAAACTGTTCCAGAAGGGTACTTCCGATCTGATAAATTACACAAACTCATGTGTGCCAAGGGATTCTGGCCATGTAAAGCAGGTGGCCTCTAGTAAGGGGGCCCATTGAAGAGGGGACTACTATATACATCAAACATTCGTTACTATGGCAAAGCCCTGTGGAGAAAAAAGCTCTCATACACAACTGCCATACAAGTGAATGATTTAGGAATAATTAATTTATTCTGAAAACAAAATTCTTCTTATAATCTCAAATCAATCAGACTTAAGATCAAGTGATACTTACAGTAGCAGTCATAAGTACTCTTGGCACCAACCATCTCACTATTTGTACCCGATGGACATGCAAGGCACTCATTGGACGATGTCAGCTCTCGGTAGGTTCCAGCTGGACACGCTTGACATGTCCTGCCATCCACTTGGATATAACCACTTGGACACAAAACTGAAAATGGCAAAAAGTACCTTCACTATGTGTAAGTGACACTCTTGAATTTACATTACATTATCTTTCCCAAGATAAGCTGGGAAAAGGGGGAGAATGAGTGGGGGGACACGCTTTGTAAATGAAAACTATGAGGAAAGCTTATCACTGGACAAAGTTTTATTGTTTTCTTAAAAAAGAGCTGGCCTAAATTTTGCAAATGTTGGGGATGGACATGTCATCAAAGAAGCATGGTTAATGAATTAAATAGATCAAAAAGAGTGAAATATACATATGAACCTTTACTTACGATAGGTTTTCTGTTTAAAGTAAAAGGTAGAGAACTATAGCATTCATATGTTCTGTTATTAAAAGTGTGCTTCAATGAAATAGCATATGCATAAAATGCAAAAGACCGATGTATTAAAATAAAATATCAACACAATAAGTGTAAAAATCTTGTAGAATATTTGTAAGCAATAATTATTTTGATTTGTTATTTTACTTTTTTCTAATAAAGATGCAAAGATACAACCGCTATTTGTGAATTCATCAAATCATTGGCTGCTGTTTTATGTTTGCCTCAGCAAAAACACTGTCCCAGTTAGTACAGGGTGATAAATGATCAGTGTAAAAGAACTGGATCCTGGATTATCATGTGAAATGGTTTTCACCTACGAAAGGGGGATAAGCCCACCAGCTTCCTCCTTTGACCCTTCTCAGTGCAAATTGACTAACTCAGGATGGATGAAATGGAGTCTTAAATTGGTGCTGTTTCCTAGACTTTTGGGTCTGCATTCCATTAAAGAACTCTGAGGAAGGTCCTGGGGGATGATCCTGATGAGCACACTTCCTGGCCGGTATCAATGAGCCAGGAATAGCTGTGAGGGACCAGTTTTGTTGGTTCCACAGGTCCTGAGATGCCATAGAAGAATGTGACCTCCAATTGGCATCTCTGCCTGTGAGGGAACAGTCCTAAGAAGGTTGTTGCTGTCATACAGTAAGACCTTTGACACGTACAGAACACTGTCAGATCAGAAGTGGAGTAGCTCCACCAACAGCACCTTGTCATTGACAAGGCATGCCTCAACATTTTAGCAACTGCTCCAGCAAGAGCTGCAGTGTAGCTGGAGTCAAAGAGGCTGCAAAAAAACCCAATGGCATAAATTTCTGTGGATATGAATGTACAAGCCATAAACTCCAGGGCCTCTAGCGTCTTGACAGAAGGAAAACCCAAGGTTCCCATCGAATTCCCCACTTGTGAAGACCAGCATCTAAGGAAGGAATAGGATTAACAGGTCAAGCAGACCAGTGAACCCTTTAGCTGGACATTGAAACTAGCCATTGCAACAGAGGGGGAAGAGTAAAAAAACCTTAAGTTGACTTCAAATGCCTTTGGGAAAGCTCCCTTACATAGTTGAATGCAGGAGCAAAATGAGATCTGGTGGTGATACCATACAGGCATATAAGCATAATTATTGCTATAATAAGTTACAAAATTTACAAAAGTGTATTCTATATATTACATGCCAGAATTATAGCACGTATGAAAAAGATACATTTATTTTGGCTACTAAACTGGTACTCCAGCTGGTCAAAATTCTCATCACAACAGGCAAAATCCATATTGATTCGAACCAGAATACCAACAAAAAATATACTGAAAAATTATTTACACTCAGCACTCACTTGAACTAGTATAAAGGTGTAATTTTTGCTGAATGATCTTCAACTGGAATTCTGCAATGAACACAATCATGTGCTCACATCACTGCATTACATTACTATCATATTCTTCTTTTAAAGTTTGTAAAATGGTGCTGATATGTCCTTTCTTTGATCTGACATGTTTTTAAGTTGATGTTGTTGTTGTTATAGGGCTTAATGCCATTTTTCAGCACATGATAGGCTATACATGGTGGCCAGTATTAATGGTGGAGGAAGAAACCGGGAAATCCTTGGAAAGAACCACCGACCCACGAGAAGCTACTGGCAAGCTTTCTCACATATCCACATTCACCGAATCCGAGACTCGAACCCATGCAGACATAGGTGAGATGGCAGTGATCTGTAACGGAGAGCGCTTTAGACCACTCGGCCACTCGGGGCCCCTTTTATAAGTTGAAAAGAACCATCTGCTCCAACATTTTCCATCATATACCATCCACAACTCAAACCGTACAGTGTTTTGCTACAAATCTGGCACCATTTTCTTTAAAAGTATAGACTGGTTCGCTAACTAACTAGCTTATCAGTATTAATGAATTTGTGATGCAAAGTTCATAGTTGAAAAAAATCCATGTTTTCTTGGAAATGGGTCAAATACAGTTGCTATAAATAACAAATAAGGAACATACTCTTACACTATTCTTATGCAGCAAACAACTTTTTATTGCTTTATTTTTATTTTATTTTGTAATGTACCAAAAATGTGTGATCCATAAATAAGTGAGCATAAGACGTAATTTGATGAAAAAAAGTGTAATCATTATGCTAAAAGTGTAATGGTTGGCATATATGTGATACAGCTCTTGAGAGTTTCTCCAGACACAGATCCACAGGGAGAAGGCAATAAAATTGGTTATAAAAGACCAGATCTCTTCCTCCTATGCTCCCTTAATGGAGCAGGAGGAACTTTCTCAGCCTGATCCTTGGTGAACTTGCCACAAGTCCAAAAAAGTGAAAAGATATCACACCGTGGGTAAGACAGAACTTCCTGATCCAGTGTCCCTTCAGTGAGAGGAAAACCTGGAAATAGGGATATCTTCTTCCCACAACTCCACATGGGCAGTGGTTGAACTGTCCCAACTATTAGGCATTTTAGGAGGATGTGAAATGCTTCTTATCCATACTATAGCGGCATCCTCATCCCTCAACTGCTCACAGGGAGTGAGGGACTGACCATACCTACTGACACATTCATGGGGGGGCGGAGTTTTCTTGTCCCTCCTAGACCATCTTGGCAGAGAGGACTAGCCCCATTCCTTTTTGTTTGGTGCCACTTGAGCAGAAGATGTAGGTCTGCATCCTGCCATGTCTCAAGAGGGTACTCCTCCTATTCATATATGCAGCACAAGGAAGTTAGTACTCTCTAAAAGAGAAAACACTATGCAAAATATATACTGCTGAATTGGTGCAATAAAGTTATTTAATACAACAGTTAAATTTGTCTTGCCTAAGCTAGTACTTATCTGAAATAGTGCCATAAAATTATTTCAAAACAACAATTAAATGTACTTCATATTCAATTCCAGAACTGATGAACAAAAGGAATTAAGATTCAGGGCCCACAATAGGATAGTGATACTTACCCAAGGCAAAAATTGTAATAGAGGACTGCAGAAGCAAGTACTGAGAGGGGGCCCCGAGAGGCCGAGTGGTCTAAAGCGCTGATCGTTACGGATCACTGCCATCTCACCTCTGTCTGCATGAGTTCGAGTCCAGGCTCGGCTAATGTGGGTACGTGAGAAAGCCTGCCAGTAGCTTCTCGTGGGTCGGTGGTTCTTCCCCGGGTTTTCCAGGGTTCTTCCTCCACCATTAATACTGGCCGCCATGTATAGCCTATCTTGTGCTGAAAAATGGCGTTAAACCCTGTAACAACAACAACAACAAGTACTGAGATAAAATTCTGGAACTAAAACACAGAAGGAGATATTACCCTTTCATTAGGTAAGGGAAGGGGAAGAATAGAGAAAAGCACCACTAATTCAGTATGCAAGAAAGTCCCCTAACAAGAAGGGTAATATTCCAAACAAACTTGCAACAGACTGAGGGTATAATCACTCAATTAGCATGGAAAATTAAAATTTGCTAACAAACATATTTAAACAGGTAAATGAGAGCAAATTTTTTAGAACTAACTGAACACATCTAAGCATTACACGCATTCAAGTCAACAAGGAAGAGTGTCCTGCATCAGCCAAATACATGGTAGTCAAAATGACTCTGGGCTGTCTCTGTTCTAGATTTCTAAAACATTTCATATCATGAGAGGCTGGAATAATAATGACAAACTCAAAGAAGAGGACCTAGTGTCTAAGAAAGTAAGCAAGGCAACGGTGACAGGTATTATATTATGGCTATTAAATAAAGGTTTAAAAGTCTGGAAATTCCCTCTCAGAATTCTCCCTTTTAAGGCAATGACCAACACTACCAATTCAAGGAAGTTGACCAGAATTTGCTGCACCATGATGAATATTCAAGAACTTTATCTGTATCATTTTTGTACTGCTTAGTATTAAAATTAGAGACTAAATGCTTGAAAAACATCTGAAATCAATATCTGAGAAAAATATAAGTGGGGGATCTTGTTTTTGTTCTTATATTCTTGTTGAAATGGCAGATACAAACTTAAGTTGTGAACATCTGTAGTTTTGGCCTCATTTAAAAAAGCTTGCTAAACTTCTTCTCATTTGGTAAAACCTTGATAATAATTAAATGAACTGGTTCAGATGATGACAAATTGTTGTATACATTTAAGCAAAATTCTTCAACGGTAATATTAAACTTTTAAATGAGCCCACATCACAACTGCAGGATGCTGAGCACATTTACATATGACAGACAAGTTGTTACATACAACAAACAAATGTAGACTGAACTGCATAGTGGCTTTAGTCCTGCAATTATATTTATTTTGTCAGCAATGCAAGTGATATTTATGGATTCAAAAACTTCATTCTGGCCATAATGAGTATCTTGGATTTGTTATTAAAGGCATCAAAAAGGTGTCATTGTGCAATAAAGGGGGGTTGCATAAAAAGGCATCATTGTGCAATAAAAGTGGTGGTATCAACAGGCATCATTGTGTAATAAAGGGGTGGCATAAAAAGGCATCACTGGGCAATAAAGGGGGTGGCATCAACAAGCATCATTGTGCAATAAAGGGGGTTGGCATTAAAAGGTGTCATTGTGTAATAAAAGGTGTGTGTGTGTGTGTGTGTGTGTGTGTGATTTAGATTTTTAATCTAGCTTTAACAATTTTTCAGTCATATCACTACGTTGTCTGCAGTGTGACAGTTTATAGTGACCAGTCCTAACACTAACCTCTTAATGCTGAGCATCAAGCGAGGCAGCTGTTAGTACCATTTTTTAAAGTCTTTGGTATGACTTGGCCGGGGTTCAAACCCGTGACCTCCTGCATCCGAGGTAATAAAAGGAGTGGTATCAACAAGCATCATTGTGTAATAAAGGGGCGGCATAAAAAGGCATCACTGGGCAATAACGAGGGTGGCATCAACAAGCATCATTGTGCAATAAAGGGGGGTGGCATCAAAAGGCATCATTGTGCAATAAAAGTGGTGGTATCAACAAGCATCATTGTGTAATAAAGGGGTGCCATAAAAAGGCATCACTGGGCAATAAAGGGGGGTGGCATCAACAAGCATCATTGTGCAATAAAGGGGGTTGGCATCAAAAGGTGTCATTGTGCAATAAAAGTGGTGGTATCAACAAGCATCATTGTGTAATAAAGGGGTGCCATAAAAAGGCATCACTGGGCAATAACGAGGGTGGCATCAACAAGCATCATTGTGCAATAAAGGGGAGTGGCATCAAAAGGCATCATTGTGCAATAAAAGTGGTGGTATCAATAAACATCATTGTGTAATAAAGGGGTGGCATAAAAAGGCATCACTGGGCAATAAAGGGGGTGGCATCAACAAGCATCATTGTGCAATAAAGGGGGTTGGCATTAAAAGGTGTCATTGTGTAATAAAAGGTGTGTGTGTGTGTGTGTGTGTGTGTGTGTGTGATTTAGATTTTTAATCTAGCTTTAACAATTTTTCAGTCATATCACTATGTTGTCTGCAGTGTGACAGTTTATAGTGATGTCTAGCACTGGGGCATCATGCCACAGACATGTATGTAGCATGATGTCCCACCCAGTCCCATTATCCTGATACCAGGCTGACCAGTCCTAACACTAACCTCTTAATGCTGAGCATCAAGCGAGGCAGCTGTTAGTACCATTTTTTAAAGTCTTTGGTATGACTTGGCCAGGGTTCGAACCCACGACCTCCCGCATCCGAGGTAATAAAAGGAGTGGTATCAACAAGCATCATTGTGTAATAAAGGGGTGGCGTAAAAAGGCATCACTGGGCAATAAAGGGGTGTGGCATCAACAAGCACCATTGTGCAATAATGGGGGGTGGCATCAAAAGGCATCATTGTGCAATAAAGGGAGTTGGCATCAAAACGTGTCATTGTGCAATAAAAGTGGTGGTATCAACAAGCATCATTGTGTAATAAAGGGGTGACATAGAAAGCCATCACTGGGCAATAAAGGGGGTGGCATCAACAAGCACCATTGTGCAATAATGGGGGGTGGCATCAAAAGGCATCATTGTGCAATAAAGGGAGTTGGCATCAAAACGTGTCATTGTGCAATAAAAGTGGTGGTATCGACAAGCATCATTGTGTAATAAAGGGGTGACATAGAAAGACATCACTGGGCAATAAAGGGGGTGGCATCAACAAGCACCATTGTGCAATAATGGGGGGTGGCATCAAAAGGCATCATTGTGCAATAAAGGGAGTTGGCATCAAAACGTGTCATTGTGCAATAAAAGTGGTGGTATCAACAAGCATCATTGTGTAATAAAGGGGTGACATAGAAAGACATCACTGGGCAATAAAGGGGGTGGCATCAACAAGCACCATTGTGCAATAATGGGGGGTGGCATCAAAAGGCATCATTGTGCAATAAAGGGAGTTGGCATCAAAACGTGTCATTGTGCAATAAAAGTGGTGGTATCAACAAGCATCATTGTGTAATAAAGGGGTGACATAGAAAGACATCACTGGGCAATAAAGGGGGTGGCATCAACAAGCACCATTGTACAATAATGGGGGGTGGCATCAAAAGGCATCATTGTGCAATAAAGGGAGTTGGCATCAAAACGTGTCATTGTGCAATAAAAGTGGTGGTATCAACAAGCATCATTGTGTAATAAAGGGGTGACATAGAAAGACATCACTGGGCAATAAAGGGGGTGGCATCAACAAGCACCATTGTGCAATAATGGGGGGTGGTATCAAAAGGCATCATTGTGCAATAAAGGGGGGTGGCATCAAAAGGTGTCATTGTGCAATAAAGGGGGGTGGCATCAAAAGGCATCACTGGGCAATAAAGGGGGTGGCATCAAAAGGCATCATTGTGCAATAAAGGGGTTGGCATCAAAAGGTGTCATTGTGCAATAAAAGGAGTGGTATCAATAAGCATCATTGTGTAATATAGGAGTGGCATAAAAAGGCATCTTTGGGCAATAAAGGGTGGTGGCATCAAAAGGCATCATTGGGCAATAAAGGGGTGGCATCAAAAGTATCATTGTGTAATTAAGGGGGTGGCTTCAAAAGGCATCACTAGGCAACAAAAGGGGTGGCATAAAAGGCATCATTGGGCAATAAAGGGTGTGGCATTAAAAGGCATCATCATGTCATAATTAGTTGAACCATTTATATCAATCTAATTTATAACAATCAAATCTACTGAGTAATGGGAGTAATTACCTAACAACCAATAAAACTCAACAAAGTTACAATAGAATATGCTGATACACAGGATGGACAAAATGGATCCTGGGTGTCAAAATACTTGTAGTACATAAGAAAATTACTACATAATAAGAAAGATTACAAATACACAGGGACTGCATTCTGCATTTAAATGCCCAGAATTTTCGTACAAATTTTTGCCCATAATTCACATCACTTGAGGTTGTTTTTTATTTTTCGATCTATCAGCGATCATACTGACCATAAATGAAGCATTCAATTTCAAATTGTTAAATTTCCAGACTACTGTTCATTTTATAACATAATGCAAATTCCTTGAACTATAATCTCTATTTCAGCAAGTTCTTTGTTCTATTGTTATGTCACTTCTGCTTACATGTCAGGGGCAGGTAATACCTGCACCATCATTTGTGAGGGTCATATTATTAAATGCATTTATTCATAAATGACACAATAAAAATTTATAATAGCAATACGGAGGGGATTTTCTGGCACTGAAGATTAAAACATAAGTTTAAACAGAATCCTCTATAACCACATATTTTCCCCTGATTAATCAACTTATTATGTTGAGTCTGAAGTACAAAATGCAAATTGAGTTCAGTGCAGATTTCAAAATGGCCTTACTAGACAATGAATGAACTTTTGTACTTACCACAAATATGTCTATTTTGGGATGTCATATCAAATGGCTGGGCAAAGTCTGAACAGTAAAAGGTTGTCCCTGGCAACTGGGCAGCGCTATCTAGTGTGCCACTTGGACAGCTTCCAGACACAGGGATTGAGCTGATTGATGAGACATACGAAGTATTCTGAATGAAGGCTCCATAGATCCTGTTGGCACAGTTTGTAAACACAGTGTTGACGGAACCATCTGGGCCAATCTCGAGAGTTACTGTAGCATACGTATGCGTCTGCAAAATCAGAAACTAACTAGATTTCTATATTTCCCTGTCATCAATTCTAGTGCTGTATTTACTTGTGCACTACTTTCAGAACAACTTGCTTTCTTACTGATATCAAAGATCTATATGAATAGTGGCATGTCTTAAGCTTTCTGTTAAATTTGTCATAAATCAACATCTATAATTTTATGCCTTCTAAATTTATCAAACTGTTTTATGCTATAGCTAATTTGCATTACTTGGAAACTATTGTGTTCAGTGCTATTCCAGGAACAAGGGGTGAGAGTTGGGGAGGAGGAAGGAGGCACTTTTTCAAAGACTTCACCACCATCCAAATTTTGATAGGACTGATCCACTTATAACAGTCTGAATTATTCCCATCACCAATATTTAATTTAAGTACCTATTGCCCCCACCCCAAATTATATTTTAGTACAAACTTCAATATGACCAGGTAGTTTATGTAATACGTAAGTATAATCTGAGCCGTTTTCACTTAACCTGGAAAGTCACACAAGGTCATCCAAAAACCCACAACTTAACCAGGAAAGTCACACAAGGTCATCCAAAAACCAATAACTTAGCCAGGGAGATTAGATTGAGCAGCACGATTAAATAGCAACCACAATTAATAAATTATTGTGTCAGTATATTTTCCAAAACTTAAGAAACCCATTATAGACTCCAGTCAAGACAAACTAAGAAATTTGTGTTCAGATTTAAATTTGGGCCATCAAGTAATACAAAATTTTCAATCTCTGCAATATGAAATAAAAAAGTTCTAATATTCTTGCAAAGGACATAGAGAATGAAAGCAAAAGGCTTTAATAACATTGAAATAGTTTTCCTAAGGGCTGAAGCAGATATAATATCTGATAGCAGTTTACATATCTAAGCATATCCACCTCAGTGTTCATCAAGACATGGAAACTGGCATAAAGTTATCTCCATTCATGTTAGATAGCAAAGAAAATTTAAATAACTGTAGAGAGAGAGAGAGAGAGAGAGAGAGAGAGAGAGAGAGAGAGAGACATATATATATATATATATATATATATATATATATATATATATATATATATATAACCAAACTTCTTGAAAAACATATTTAAAAAATCTTATGATTTTCTTATCAACCTAGAACTTAATCCACCAAAACCAATCAAGGTCACATGTAGAAATTGCCACAGGGATCACTCCTGGGCTGATTTCTATTTCTCCTTTTTATAACTGATATACTGACCTATATACAGATGACACCACATCATCAGATTTCATCTATTAACCTACATGCAAACAATACCACATTATCCGATTTCATCTACTGACCTACTTGCAGATGACACCACATTATCCAATTTCATCTACTGACCTACATGCAGATGACATATTATCAGATTTCATCTACTTACCTACATGCAGATGACACATTATCAAATTTCATCTACTGACCTACATGCAGATGAAACATTATCCAATTTCATCTACAGCCTAAATGCAGATGACACATTATCCAATTTCATCAACTGACCTACATGCAGATGACACATTAATAGATTTAATTTATTGACCTACATGCAGATGACACCACATTAACAGATTTCATCTATTGATCCATATGCAGATGATACCACATCCAATTTCATATACTGACCTACATGCAGATGACACCACATTAACAGATTTCATCTATTGACTTACATGCTGATGACACCACATTAACAGATTTCATCTACTGACCTACATGCAGATGACACCACATCCAATTTCGTATACTAACCTACATATAGATGACACCACATTATCAGATTTCATCTACTGACCTATTTGCAGATGACACCACATTAGCAGATTTCATCTATTGACCTACATGCATATGACACATAAACAGATTTCATATACTGACCTACATGCAGATGACGCACAAACAGATTTCATCTACTGACCTACATGCAGATGACACATAAACAGATTTCATCTATTGACCTACATGCAGATGACACATAAACAGATTTCATCTATTAACCTACATGCAGATGACACCACATTAATAGATTTCACCTAATGACCTACATGCAGATAACACCACATTAGCAGATTTCATCTATTTATCTATATGCAGATGACATCACATCCAACTTCATATACTGACCTACATGCAGATGACACCACATTAACAGATTTCATCTATTGACCTACATGCAGATGACACCACATTAGCAGATTTCATCTATTAATCTATATACAGATGACACCACATCCAATTTCATATACTGACCTACATGCAGATGACACCACATTAGCTGAATTCATCTATTGACCTACATGCAGATGACACCACTCTATCAGATGGTTGACAACAATTTGCAATTTGCTGTGGAATCAACATATTCAAGTAATCTCTTACAAAGTCAATTCATGTTTGGAGGTTATTAAGCTAAATGAGACCATATCTATCAACAACCAAACATAGGCTAATATATTAAACAAGCTATATATGACCATACTAAGAGTACTGTAATGCTACTTGGGGACAAGAATATTTGAAATTTTTCTGCTTGCAAAAGAAAGTTTGTAGACTCAACCAAGAAAATCTTGAAACTAACCAAAGGCAATGAATGATATTCAAATCTAAAAGTGAATAAATATTTTCAACAAGTCTACCCTTATGCACAAGTTGCAAACAATATGGCCCTATTATATCTCAAGAAACTATTTCATGCTGAAAAAAAACCAAGACAACATTTCCAATTCAAGATCAATTTCAGGTAATCACTTTCCATTCCAAAACCAAATACAGAAATCTGTAAGACAAGTTTCAGTATAACGGGCCACTAATCTGAAACAGAATCCCAAAATAAATTAATGAAAGCACAAATATAAATACATTACAATTTAATTCAATGGATGAAACAGAAACCTGATTTGAAAATTCATTACAACTTCAAAGTATCAATTCAAAAACCTTCCAATTTTTTTGCCTCACTATTTTTATAC
>JAECUM010093008.1:0-33514 GCA_016617855.1 Megalonaias nervosa | reverse complement strand
TTGCGTCCCCGTCTGGCAGCATGCTTTCCTATACGATACGGCCTGCTTCTGCGGAAAGAGAAGGAGAACCCTTTGGTGTCCACATGGCAGTCGACAAAACCTCTGTCTGCTTCTTGCTGCTGTTGTTGTTGATGTTCTCTCTGTTTCTGAAGTCTGTACTTCTCTGTCCATTCTTCTTGTTCTTTTTTTATTTCCTCTCTGAAAACCTCTTCTACTAGGTCTTGGGCTATGGCTAACATCCTGACATTCTCTATCTCTTCAGGCTTCGGTATCAGGTTTAGCCTGACACGATGTAAATTGACGTAAGCTTCGTTCAGCTTGGCTAGTCTGGAAGGCATCTTCATAGGTTGACGAGTCAACAGTGGATGGCCAGACTGGAGACCAACCCGCTTTATATGGTTCAAACGCGGACGCGATAGAAAACATCCCTACTAAGTTTTAGTGTCGGAACGCTATGTTAGCGAATGTTATGGTGAGGGATAGAGAGAAAGTCAAAGAGCATATATTTACAGTCTTTTTTTTGAAAACAAACGACAGACACATTTTTCAAAAACACAACATTTTTTATTCAACCAACAATCAACTACTAACAATTAACAAGTAACAATAACATCAAACAAATTATTTTTGACAAGGCTGACAACGTTGAGAAATCATGTGACATTTCCATTGATGGAAGTCATGAGGCCATTGATTTACACTCCGTTTCCTAGCTAAAGACAAAAGATAGCCATAATGGTCACAAAACCATCGATCTACTTTCTCATCATTTCTAGAAGAATGACGATCAAAATAAGTCACTAAATGTTCCAAAGGATATCCAAGACTGCGTTGATGAAGAAAATACACACAATAGTGTCCACACACCATGGAATCTGTGCCTTGTAATTTCACATTATTGAATCGTGTCGTCTGGGCATTTCTTCTCATAAAGTCAATGATATCGTCTTCCAAAGGGGGTAATCCATACGACTCAAAATATTCCACGCAATCCTCTTGAGGGAAGTAGACGGCAACCCAGTGAGTTCCTGGGAGATGACTTTCGTCCGTGTTGATGAAATAAGCTTCATGGTCTTGAGGTTTGCGATGAGGTAGTTCATCTTTAGCGCACACGACAGGATTCCAAGAAGCAGTATACGAAATATTGTTTAAAAGGTAATAAAGTTCCCAGGTATCCATTATTTTGTTGTGTTGTTTTCTTTTCACAGGTAATGATAAGTCATCAATTCAATTCTGACTTTATGTTTAAAACTCTCTGTCAAGTAGCCGTTTCTTCGACTTGTCTCCGCACTCTGGGCTAAGAGAGCTTCGATGCGATAGATCTCTAGAGTAGTCAGTGGAGGACAGGAATGATCACGCAAGCCTTTATGCCACTCATGCAACACTGCTTCTTCCGAGATGAGACTCCAAGCGTCGTCCAGCTACTCCTCCAATTTTTCTTCTTGACTCATCATCATACATTTATCGTGTTGAATTTGACTGGGATGATCGTTTTGACATCCATAACAATATTTCTTTCTCAATTCCGTAATTGTATCCGCCAGGTGTTTAGCAAAAACAGGACACTAAATGTTGTTCTTGTTCTGGCCATCTGGACGTGACCACTACCTCGTTCTCTTTGTCTTGGTCTTGGGCTTTTGTTTTCACGCTATCCTCCCATTCCATGTCCACAGATTCTCTATCGTTCAATGAGGGATAGGAGTCTTCCATTGTTTCTAATAGTCTAGAATGACTTCTCTCAAACTGTTGACATCGATGGTATTATCGAATTCGGCATACAAGATGACGTTGACCGTCTCGGCGAGAGCTTCTGCAAACTGAAGTTCCACACGCAGTTGATCGGATTTTATAGGGTGGAAATGTCCCTCGTCGCTGCCTTGGTCTGGAGTGAAATCAAAGGCCCACAAAGTGTAACCTCCTACATAATCTTCGTACGAAATACCGTGACTGGTGTTGGTTCCTAGTTGTCCGGTAGCTTCGTACAGGGACAAGTACAATCTCAAGTAATTCTTCTGGGCAAAGTTAGGTTAAAAGGGTCTGGTACACAAGGTCTTGCCATCGCGACTGACTTCGATCTTGGACACTTTGTAGTGCTTAAACTGGAAAGGATTTTGATCGTGCGCTCCATTGAGGGCTGCGTTGCTGACGATACCAACAATTAAACGTTTGGGTAACAGTCCTTGGAATGGATGATCTTCGATCTTGGATCTGAGTTCAGCAGCAATGGTTAATGTTTTCACTTCTACGCATCGTATCGGATACTTGGCGGTCGATCTGCTCAATGTGTGACTGATGTCGTTTCCCGCTTTAGGTAACACTTCTACGCGGCGCACGTAAAGTCTGGCTTCTTGGATGGTGGTTTTGTATTCGTTGGCATGAGCCTTCAGATGGAAAGCGACACTGCTACGATTGAGTCTCAGGCGAATATCCACTCCGTTCAGCAAATACTTTTCTTGCAACCACATGTCCAAATGCAAACGATCCATCAGTTCTAAATTACGACCTTGCAGAATTTTCTTTCGACGGTCGTTAAAGCCCACAGTGTGAGGATCGTCATCGGCTGTCAGGGCTGTGTCGTTAAAAGTGTCTTCACCTGCGGTGTCAGGTTTGCAAACCACGCAAGCATCCAGATGAGTGTTCTTGGCGTCTTTTTCGTACGTCAAGAGATTTTCCAGATGCACTCGGTAAGGGTAAATATCCATGCTACTGCTGACCAGTTTCTTATTCAAGTACAAATCCACTTCGCTGAACAAGGAACGCATGAAATTGTTGACGGAGCTACTCTAGCAACGTCTCCCGGATTGGTGTTGTCTGTTTTGATCACTTTGAGTTTCAGATACAAGTAACTGCTATTCAGATCGATGTAATCTTCGGGTTGTCCTTTGATTTCAAACTCGATGGGAGCTGAATCCGTCAAAGAAGAGACGGGATGAAATTCGACCCATTGGGATTCTTGCATTGTCATCATGGTGGGTGGCATGGCAAACAGATCCAGTTCCGACTTGGAACAAGCACAAGACTCTCGTTGCATCATTTTCTGATTTAATAATCAAAAACGTCTAACTCTCGGACAGTTTTTCTTTTCCTAGTCTTTTTAGCTCTAGGGGTGTGAAGTCCTCTGAAGGGGTGTTTTCGTCGTCTTTTTCTGCCTTGTCCTTGCTGTGGTGTCAGGGAAGCAGGAATGTCTGACTCGGCATAGCCCAGGGCATTTATAGGAGTTTCTCGCCGGCCCAAAATGTCTTTACCCGTTTGAAGCAAGACATTTTTGCCTGCTCTCAAGAAAGTTTCTTTGGGGTTTTGTCTGTCAATGAGGACATTTTGGAGAAATTCTTTGCCGTGCGTCAACGCGGCATCTTTCAAGGCATGCAATCCCCGTGTCACCATCGGTTTCAAAACGGGAGCCACCGAACGAAAGGCTGATTTGAGCATATCTCCTAAACCATATCCTCGTTGTCGAGCGACTCCTCGGTACACAGGATAAATGACTGACAAAAGGTTAGAGTAATCGTTTTCGAAAATGGAGTTTCACTGTGACTTTCCCTTTGGTGAATGGAATATTTTGTCCCAGATCTCCTTTTATAGTAATGTTGACAGTGTCGAAATACGACTTACTGACGGGTAAATAGTGAGGATGTACAAATTCGCAGTGAACGTGATAGGTGTTTCCACCTTCCTCGTCAGCGTTCGTGGCAGAATCCACTTTGAAAGGAATGACACGCAGTAACGGTACGGAGGTGTGTCCCACCACGTTGTACTCCGCCACATCGGAGTACACAAAAATCAAATTCAGTCCTTGGTTCATTTCTGCAGGGAATCTAAAATATTTCGCAAAATCCAAGTTGCCAGTAATGGCTGGTATTTCGTTTGCAATCTTGATCAACTTAGTGTCTCCACCCAAAATGTCATACAATTCAGGGCAAAATGTAATGGCCAATACTTTGTCTTCTGAAAATTTCATCATTAGACGACGAGCTATTTTGTGGTACTGAAGGGTGACACTTTTTCTGGTTTTCTCCAAGGCTTTGGCAAACACGGCATTGAATTTGGTAGAAATATGGTTCACCAAATGTTGACTACTAAAATAATATTCCGCAGGAATGGTCAACCGATAAGTGGTTCGTTTAGTTTTGGGTTCTTGTGATTTCATAGAGTCAGCTACACTGCTGCGTTCATCCAAGGCTTGTTGCACTTGCTCGTCATAACCTTCTACCGTAAAAGCGTTTTGATTTTCGACGATGGTTTTGATTTGTGTAGGGTGAATCATTTCCACTAAAGCCACTTCCCAATGGGCTTCGTGATCCAATTGGATGGCTTGAAGTAATCTGGCCGAGAAACAGCACAAAGTGTTATTGGGAAACACCTCCATGGAACTGTCACTGGGTAACGTTAAGTAAAATTGGTTGTTCATAATTCCACAGTTGTAGTGTCTGAGGACTCACTGGAAGTCAGAGGAATGTCTAAAAGAGGATGGTTAGGGTGACTGTTGGATGGGGGGACTAACGTTGGACGCAAGGCTCCCGTTGTTGTTGTTTCCGTTAGAGGAATATTTCAGAGACGGATTGGGAAGAAGGTAACCAATGCAAATGCTAAGTAAAATGGTCCACAATTGTTTTTCTCCTTGTTCCAAACTCAAATTGGCAATGGCAGCACCGATGACACAATACACCACAAAGATTTGGCAGAAAAAGACGATTTGCGTTTTAGGCACACGTTCTCCACACCACACCCACAAGGGTTGCTTTTGTAGATCTTGCATAGAAGAACTGGGGGAAGGAGTGGTCACTGCAGTAGCTGAGGCTGTGTTGAAGGGCATGATGATCACTTCTTGTTATAGTCGATGAGTTGCGAAGCGTCGATCCAAGAGTCAAAACTGTTAGGATATCCTTTCCAACGCACTTTGACTTCTTTGACACGTCGTTTTCCCACTTTTCGGGTTCGTCGATCGAGAATGCTTTCGATCTCGTACACGTCGTCTTCCTTTTTGGTCACACGTTGTAAGTCGGGCAAGTAATACGTTGCTTTTAACACTTCCCAGTTCATGTCTTCCAATTTATAGACGGGATGATGACGGCCACGCACGTTAGGTGACACGAAACAATTCGGTGGTCCATTTGGGTAAGTAACCTTTGTCGAAAGTGCGTTTGGTTTTGCCAATGCGCACACAATCTCCTGATGCCAACACTACACCTTTCTTGGGGACAGTCACTGTCGGAGACGTACCAACAGACGCTCAAAGACGGTCACTTCGTTGTCAGGAGTCACTTCTTGGGGGGCACGCTCAATGCTCCGATGGTAAGATTGGTTGTACGATTGGACGAGGTGTGGCAAGACGTCGATGTACTTGAGAGTGTGTTGATGCGTAAAATATGTCCACATGTGTGTTTTCAATGTGCGTTGGAAACGTTCCACGATGCTGGCTTTGGTTTCTAGATTCTCGGTGGTGAAAAAATGAATGTCACGTTTCTTCAATTCTTTTTGGAAAGCTTGGTTCAGAAATTCGGTGCCTTTGTCAGTTTGCCATCGAAGAGGGTGACGACCGCTTTGTTCCAACACCAGTTTGAGGGCTCGCATTAACTCACTGCTCGATTTGGAAGTCAATGGCACGACCCAAGTAAATTTGGAAAAGACGTCGATGACACAAAACAAATATTTGTAGCCACGATTGTAGGTGGCCAAACGAGAGACATCGGCTAAATTGGCTTGCCATTGATGATCGATGCCTTCCACTCGGGTGCGACTTCTGGAAAATTTTTGTCGAATGGGTTTGTGTTAGGTGTACGTGGCTTGTTCTTGTAACCAGCGTTGCACTTGAGGTAAACGAACACTTTTCAGTCGAGTTTTGGCAGCACGATACAATTTCTGAACTCCTCCGTAACCTGCAGGATGGGATGGATCGTAGTAAATGCTGGCTAACAACTTCTCCATTTTTTTTTTAATAAGTGGTCCACTCTTCGCTGATGGTACTCTGAAGTGGTTTAGAAACGGCTTTACGTGTCCGATGTGCCACAGGAGTAGAAGTCGAGGGTAGTTTTGGTGGTAGTAGTGGTGGTGGTGGTGGTAATGGAATGGCTTTGGTCTTCTTTTCTTTTTTCACTTCTGTTTTCCCTTATTTCTTTTTCACTTCTGTCGAAGGTGGAGTGGACATCATCCTTTTAACTCAAGCTTTAAGTTCTTCTCGTTGCGGTGTAGGGGAAGTGGTCAACAAGGACGCTGCAATCTTACTAGCGATGGGAGCTGCTGACGGTGTTTGAAAGACTTCTCTTGCCTCTTCTTCCTCAGGTAACCGTGGGGCTGCATCTGTCTTGACCACTGGGAGTGGTAGTGGTTGTGGTGTTGGTGGTGATGAACTTTTCATCAAGGCCTTAAAATCTTTCAGAGTGGGTAGAGCTGTTTCGCCTAAAGCTTTCTGGTGAAAGAGTTGCAGTCGTTGCAACAATTGACCATACTGTTGAGATTTTTCCGTTTCTGACAAATCGCTGCGATCCATCAAGGATTGCAAATCGCGTTGTAACTGGGACATCTTGGTCAAATGAGGATTGGGAGGTAAATGCGGGGTTCCTTGTTCTTGCCAACGATGGTATTCCATCCATCGTTTGTTAGGCACTAAAGCTAGTTTTCGTCCTTCCATTGGATTTCAAGGATCACGTCTGAGATCTTTTGACTCCAGAGGTCCCTTTTATCTTCTTGGATCTTTTTATCTTCATCCTCCCAGGATGTTTCCCAATAGTTCTTTCAGCATGGGTCCTCCTATTGTTCCCATTACTCCTTTCAGTAAGGGTCCTCCTATTGTGTCCATTACTCCTTTCAGTAACAAGGGTAAAAAAGGCAAAATTCCTCCGCGTTGCACCAACATCTTTTTCTTTTGACCAATGGGTATTTTCTTTTGGACCATTTGGCGAAGAACGTGTCGATGTTTGGCTAAGCTTTCTTTCTGGTGTTTAGACAAAGTTATTGTGCCTTTCAAGACATTCAGACAACATTCGCATACGGTATCGATGACGTCTTTGGAGGCAGTTTGAATGAGTTTTTTTCGCATGGGTGGAGGAGCTTTGGACAGGACGGACAAGATGTCCCAATGTTTGGCTAAACGAGGTGGCAGTCCGTTCCTTTTCTTTCCTTTGGGGGCAGAAAAGGAATGTCTTTTTTGGGGTAACGTCTTTCTCGGTGGGTTCGTTGGTTCCGTGGCACACAGCAAAAAATACACTAACGTCGATGACCTGTCAAACGGTCTTTGATCCTTTTTTGGGGACTAAACTTCGTCATAAAGGTGACGACGTGTTTTCCAAAATCACCAAAGAATCCTCCTATTTGGTGACTCCTCTTTTTCTTTTGATGAGTGTGTCTTTTCTGGGGATGACGTCTATGTTTGACTGAGCGTTTTCTCAGATGACGAAACTGTCTTTTTTTTTCCTTTCTGGACAGAAGAACGACAATGAGGAGGGTGTCACCGCTGGAGGAGAAGTTTTTGGAGACACTCTCTTGCGGGTAGAAGCTGTTTTATGTGGACTTTTATTTTTCTTTTTCTGAGGTGTGACCTGGTCTTGACACCGTTGCTCTTTTTCGTTTTCTTCTGGGTACGTTTGGGCGTGGCTTTTTTTTTGGGGGGGGGGCAGAACTTTGGGAGCATTCGGATCCCATTTTAAGAGGGAACGATTGATGACACCTCCTAGAGAACCGCTTCCTCCAGATTTCAAAAGGATTTGCTTTTCGGTTTGAATGTTAGTGCGAGGATCGGGTAACTGCGTCAAGGCTACTTTGTTTCTCTCAAAAATAGTTTGGTTTGATGTGGAATCTGAATGATGCCTTGCAGTAATAGACGTGCTGTCGCCGTAAACCATCGTAAGACTTCTTTGAGACTAGCTTCTAAGACACGAGCACGTATTTGTGGATTTTTTTCGCGACTGATACCGTACAAGGCACGAATCAGTTTAATGGGAAGATGAGACTGAAGGGACGTCATGTTGACGATGTGTGAGATAGAGCCAAAGTGACCGCGGTTTTTGTAGACTTTTTTTGGATGATTGTGATTAAGTCGACGAAGGGTACGTGTACACGACAGGCCCTCCGTCTTGGCACCAGGGGTGAAACAGATGGGTACGAAATCGCGAATAATCGGGAGTGGTGGGTTTTAAATCCACGAGTAAATAAGCGTGTGGGTTTGAGTGGCATCGTCGTACGCATGAGTTAGCCAAGGTGTTCCTAACTGTTTGGCTAAGGCTTGTACTTGCGATTTATCTCTAGGGCTTTTAAACAACACCACGTAATGAGCATTGAGACTGATGGTACGATGGGCTTTACTTTGTTGAAACAAATTTTGGGTGATGTAAATGACACTGGCATTACAATAATACCCTTTGCGCGTAGACCAGAGTTTAATTTCTTCCTCGTCTTCTCCTAACGTGTCGTCAAAAATAACCAGATGGGTTTGACTAGGGTCAGACACGATCCCGTCGTCTTCGCCAGGAATGCCTTCCACAAAGAGGATGGAATCGCCTTGACTTTCTTGCAGAAGGCTGTGCGCCAATTGCCACTCTTTGTAACACCACACGATTCGTTGAGGTGGACGATCGATCAAATGAATGTTTATGTTCGATCAAACGTTTGACAAATTCGGTTTTGCCTGAACCGCTAGGTCCGGCAATGAGTATGGTAAGGGGATGGCGAAGATACAAGGCCTCCCAACTAGTCCTATCCACGTCTTCGTCAATGACTTTGACAGTGGAGGAAGAGGGAGCAGAGGCAGTAGAGGTAGCCATAGTAGTGTAACAAATGTCACTTTTGACACGAAGACAGAAAAGATAAGAGTTTTTATACTTTTTTCAGGACAAGTTTATTGTCATCTTTTATTGTGAACAACACGAAAGACAAAGATACATGAAAGCCAAATGGTTAAGTACATGAATATAAGACACATCAAAACGATCATAATGGAATATAAACAAGTCTCTGTACAACATTTGTGGTGATCAAGAGTTGGAATTGTAGGGAGAGTGTGTAATGTTCTTAGAGTCTCTACACTCCTTGGCACAGTCACACAAGTGTCTTCCCGGAATGGTCTTTCGGGGATGTCGATAACGGTCCTGTCCTGTCCTGAAGGGAGTGGTTCTTCTGGGAGTGGTAGTCCGTTTTTATACATCTTTATGTCGGAGGCCATAAATGTACTTTCTGCAATGAGATGGTCGTACTCCAGTGGCAAATCTAAATTGTTTAGTCACTAACTTGCACATCACACACCGTTCAGAAGTGTCCTCTTGAACTAAGTTTACGTTGTGTGTGTGTGTGTGTGTTTTATGCATTCTCATTCGTTGGTGTGGATAGTATATTGTGTGTGTGTGTGTGTGTGTGTGTGTGTGTGTGTGTGTGTGTGTGTGTGTGTGTGTGTGTGTGTGTGTTTTATGCATTCTCGTTCGTTGGTGTGGATAATATATAGGTGTGTGTTTTATGCATTCGCATTCGTTGGTGTGGATAGTATATTGGTGTGTGTTTTATGCATTCTCATTCGCTAGTGTGGATAGTATATGTGTATGTTGTATGCGTTCTCGTTTGTTGGTGTGGATAGTATATAGGTGTGTGTTATATGCATTCTCGTTCGATGGTGTGGATAGTATATATGGGTGTTTTATGCATTCGCGTTCATTCGTGTGGATAGTAGATAGGTGTGTGTTTTATGCATTCTCGTACGTTGGTGTGGATAGTATATAGGTGTGTGTTTTATGCTTTGTCGTTCGTTGTTGAGGATAGTAAATATGGTATGTTATGCATTGTCTTACGTTGGTGTGGATAGTAAAGAGATATGTGTTTTATGCTTTCTCATTCGTTGGTGTGGATAGTAAATATGGTATGTTTTATGCATTCGCATTCGTGGATAGTAAATAGGTCTGTGTTTTCTGATTTCCCATTCATTGGTGAAGATAAAAAATATGGCATGTTTTATGCATTGTCGTACGTTGGTGTGGATAGTAAATAGGTGTGTGTTTTATGCATTGTCGTACGTTGGTGTGGATAGTAGATTGGTGTGTGTTTTATGCATTCGCATTCGTTGGTGTGGATAGTATATAGGTGTGTTTTATGCTTTCTCATTCGTTGGTGAGGATAATAAATATGGTATGTTTTATGCGTTGTCGTACGTTGGTGTGGATAGTAAATAGGTGTGTGTTTTATGATTTCTCATTCGTTGGTGAGGATAATAAATATGGCATGTTTTATGCATTGTCGTACGTTGGTGTGGATAGTAAATAGGTGTGTGTTTTATGCATTCTCATTCGTTGGTGTGGATAGTAGATAGGTGTGTGTTTTATGCATTCTCGTACGTTGGTGTGGATAGAATATGTGGTGTGTTTTATGCATTCTCGTACGTTGGTGTGGATAGTATATATGGGTGTTTTATGCATTCTCGTCCGTTGGTGTGGATAGTAGATAGGTGTGTGTTTTATGCATTCGCATTCGTTGGTGTGGATAGTATATAAGTGTGTGTTTTATGCGTTCTCGTACGTTGGTGTGGATAGTAGATAGGTGTGTATTTTATGCATTCGCATTCGTTGGTGTGGATAGTATATTGGTGTGTGTTTTATGCATTCGCATTCGTTGGTGTGGATAGTATATAGGTGTGTGTTTCATGCTTTCTCATACGTTGGTGAGGATAATAAATATGGCATGTTTTATGCGTTCTCCTACGTTGGTGTGGATAGTAAATACGTGTGTGTTTTATGATTTCTCATTCGTTGGTGAGGATAATAAATATGGCATGTCTTATGCATTATCGTACGTTGGTGTGGATAGTAAATGGTTGTGTGTTTTATGCATTCTCGTACGCTGGTGTGGATAGTATATTTTTGTGTGTTTTATGAATTCGCCTTCGTTGGTGTGGATAGCATATGTGGTGTGTTTTATGCATTCTCGTCCGTTGGTGTGGATAGTATATATTGGTGTTTTATGCATTCTCGTCCGTTGGTGTGGATAGTAGATAGGTGTGTGTTTTATGCATTCGCATTCGTTGGTGTGGATAGTATATAGGTGTGTGTTCTATGCTTTCTCATTCGTTGGTGTGGATAGTAAATATGGTATGTTTTATGCATTGTCGTACGTTGGTGTGAATAGCAAATATGTGTGTGTTTTATGCATTCTCGTACGTTGGTGAGGATAATAAATATGATATGTTTTACGCATTCTCGTACGTTGGTGTGGATAGTAAATAGGTGTGTGTTTTATGCATTGTCGTACGTTGGTGTGGATAGTAAATAGGTGTGTGTTTTATGCATTCTCGTACGTTGGTGAGGATAATAAATATGGCATGTTTTACGCATTCTCGTACGTTGGTGTGGATAGTAAATAGGTGTGTGTTTTATGCATTCTCGTACGTTGGTGTGGATAGTAAATAATATGTGAGGTGAGTGTAAAGGATGTTTTCGTTCACGTCTGTGCTTGAAGTATATAAAAGAATAGCGTTCGTCATTCGCGCCATTCAACGCTGAATATAAAAAATGGCTAGCAACATGGAGAGAATGATAAGATTGCAGGAGGTGGTAGACACGCTAGGCATAGTGGAGATGCTACTTAGAATGCATCTTGGGGCTTATAGCCCGCACAGTTTAGCTATGGAAATCAACAATTTAAAGAGAGGAAAGGAGATAGCAAATGAGATGATTAGAATTGAAAAGGACGAAAAGGAAGATTTAGAAAACAAAATGAGGATGAGGGAGTGGAACGAAAAAATAGAAAAGAAAGAAGAAAATGAAAAAAGGAAGAAACAGGAAAAGGAGGAGGAGAAGGAAAAACAGGAAGAGGAAAAGAATGAGAAGAAGGAAAAAGTGTAGGACAAAAAATAAGAAGTTGGTGCAGGAATAGAAGAACTTAGAAGAAGACAAAAGAAGAAAACCAAAGGCCTTTTTCAGGGCCACTCCACTGCCTTGAAAAGATTTATTCTTTTTTTGCCTAAAAAAGTTTATTCGATTGTATAATTTTTCTTTTAACTCACAAAAACATTATTTTCTTATCTAAAATGTATTTTAGTCAGTTGTATAATTCGGGTACAATATTATAATTTCCACAAATACGAACTCGAATGATTCAAACTTTATATAGAAATGACACAGGTGGCATGACGTCACGGTACTTGCTATATACTACTCACAAATACGAACGCGAATGATTCAAACTTTATATAGAAATGACACAGGTGGCATGACGTCACGGAACTTGCTATATACTATTCACAAAGACAAATGCAAATGATTCAAATTTTATATAGAAATGACACAGGTGGCATGACGTCACGGTACTTGCTACATTGTTGCAAGTGTCCAGTACATTGACGTCACCCTACCTGTTCCATTCCTCTTGTCCCTATACAAAATTCCCATTGTCCGTATACAGTCCCAGGGTGTGCTAGTCGCTATACAAAATTCCCATTGTCCGTATACAGTCCCAGGGTGATTTTTTGTACGTATAAATCTTCTCCGTATACCATCCCACTACACTACTCATGTGAGGTCCCAGCTGTTATGCATGTGTTCTTTGGACATTCAATTCATTATAATTATGAAATTAACCAGGCAATGAAAGGTCAGTTCACTTGTAGGTCATCTGAGTAAAGTCATCACAGTTACCACAGGGCACCATTTAATTTACCTTGAATAAATTTTGTGCAATGGTTGTATGCATCTATTCTGTCGGTAGTATCACAGTCCCAGCTGTATGCTAACATATAAAACTATGTGCACATTCAGTCTACGCTGATCACGTACTGAACGAATAATCTTGGTGATTTTAAAACACCTGAAGACGGTCTACCAGGCCAGTCAGGGAATTTATAATTTTCTATGTTCAATAAAATACTAAATCGGGACTGTTTATTTTATTGTGCATAAATAGAAGCTTGATAGTGCTAGGCCCTATTAATAGAAGGCATTAGGTTTGTCAAAAAATGGTGTATGTTGTCATTTTCAAAAGCAAGAACACAACATTGATGCTTCTGCATTGGTAACTAGGAAACTGCAGCAAAGCGCGAACTGTTCTGTTTATTTGAAAATCCGTGACACTTGGGCTTACATTTGTAATAACATTTGAGACTTAGTATAATCTTGACGGCTATTTTGTGCTGTTATGTTCACAAATATCACTTATGAAACTTACACACATAAACCAGCTAAAAAATGTCCTAATGAAATTGCAGAAAAACGAACCCTGGGGAGTGCAGCTGACTTGCATTCTGTGACTTCATCCATATTCCGATACTACGCAACGCCATAGACATTTATTACAATCCGACACGTGTGCGTTCTACGGCAACGCTGCACTCGATCATGTAAAGTAACTATGTTTTATATTTGGCTCGTTAACGTCAGATAAAAAGGTTTCTATAAAAGGTTCTGAAACTTATATTGTTGGGTCAACTTCAACATTGCATTATTTAGGAGATGCTCATTGATGTCTGCTACATTTAGAGTGAGAACGGCAACTGTACTTTCCATCACTTGATCATTGATTTTAATTATATTTTCTTAGTTTCATCATTGTCAAATTACATCGCTTCTGTGAGCCATTTTACAGGCGATTAATTGTATATCTACGTTTGATTTTGTACCACACTTATGTTCCGGACGTTATGACGGCTGATGATATAATGAAAATTCTGACATATTCGCCACGAAGCAAAGAATTTCACCATACAGAAGTCACCATTTAGTATAACACGATTCATGTCGATCATCGTTTCATTGGGTTGTTTTTAGTTTTTCTGCAGTAAATCCAACGATTTGTTTATGTGGAGTTTTTATAATAACCTATATTGCTGAGCAGTAAGTTATCTAATTACAAATCCGTCTAGGAAATGTTGAGAATTATTGGACCATCACTATTTTCAAACACACATATCGGTTACTAATAATCAGGTAAATATGGAATAATTTATTGAACAATCTAATCATTGCCGATTGTTTTTGTTTTTTATGGGTTGCTTTTTTTTTCTTAACAAACGTTGTATCTCTTATAAGCGCGTGCATGGGAAATTGAAACATATTGAGCAGGATGCCTGTATGAACATCATTCATTCGACATTGTGGGCTATATAAATCTGCAATTGTCGTCTTCCCTTTCTCTAAATTGGACTGATAATGATTCTTATCAGTTCAATATATCAGCACAATACTGACAAATTTGTTATGTAATGAACCCTGCATGCCGTCTAAAGACTAGCATTAAGAATATAAATATCGAGATTACCACCTCTGGAAGTTTATCTGCAGATGTTGAAAATCAGCTAGATAAATTCAAATTTATTTTCTTCAGTTTATACAGATCATTGTATTGCCGATGATTCCCTAGCAAGGTAGTAATGTGAACTTTGATAATTTTGATTTCTTTCAAATCCAGAAAATATTTTTAACGTTTTATAGTTCAACCACAAATATATGCAATGTAGATGCGAAGATACTGCGAAAGATAAGAACGTAAATAAGTTCATATGACCGTCTCCTTAATATACAACACTTAAAATTCATCAGGGCACTAAAATGATTAGAACCAGCTCTTGAAGCAAGTGTTTTGTTTTCCGGATGCGGAAAGGAAGGCGATATAAAACGATAATCCGAAGACCGGGATTTGTAATTGTCGCCATTCGACACGGAGAAAACTTAATTATCTGTATAATGAACAGTTAGATTAAGGAAATAATGCAGCTAATGCCAGTTTCACTACGTGCACCGGATTTTCATTAGTATGAATGGGCTTGAAGAGAAAGAGATCGCGCAGAAGTTTTGTTGCAGCCCTCATTGCATTGATTTTTTGTTTCATGGCGGTAAGTATTATTAGGGATAAAGAGACCCTCCAAGGCTGGGAATACTTAACAAATCTTGTCAATTTGACATATTGTCCACAACAAGCCAAGTAATGTGGGAAAATGAAATTACCATGGGGTAGGAAATTCCTTCTGGAACAATTAGGACGGGTCAACTTACTATCTTACCATTGCTCCCAAACATATTTTACCATTCTAGGCCCTTTCATAAACTGACATATACTGAGTCGCATTCAATTAAGTTATGCGTTGGAAACGAAAAGAAAACGTAATTTCCATTCAAGTAGTCACATAAGAAAGCAACTCGGTGTTGATTTCATAATACACAATTCAGCAGCTAGTTAAATTAAAGGGATATATTTCAATCATCCAGATAGGGTCTTACAGAAACTTTAAGCAAAACGTTTTTGGGTGAGAAATAGTCCTGTCACGAGGAATAGTATTTTTGAATGCTATATGATACAATGGATGATACATACAACGTGCTTATTTTCACTTTATCTTGAACGATAACCTGTTCGAAAACCCCGGTAATTTTGATGGTCCCTCTTTGAAATGATCCATATCCTATTTGTATTATCTTCAGAAGTCATCTATACATGGGTATTTAGTGAGTTTGACGATGATGATACATATTCTCAGTAGCAAGCATATGTGAAATGTTCTGACAAAAATTCTGGTTTGGGCAATAGGCAGTGCATACTGTGTCAAGTACTTGACACAAAATTGGATCAATTAATTCTTAATCAAAAGTGCATTCATATCAGCGACATGTTTTGAAAAGAATAGATTTCTTACGTTAGCACTCACAAATATACAGCTGTAATTATGGTAATGAAGCTTCATGTGCATTTAGCCATTGAAAAGTAAAACATGTATAAAAAAAATAATGAAAATATACGTTCAACGTTTGAAATAAAAAATCAGATGTCACTTTAAAAAAAAAAAAACAAAAAAAAAAAAAACAGTGTTGTACTAGAATTTCTTCCTTTCCATTGGCCATGAAAATTCACATTCACCTTTAGAAATATGTATATAGGCCTGGAAAAAGTTGATGTATTGTATCTCTGGGCAAAGTTCTTCAACTAAATATAAATTCAGTAAGTTAATTAGCCAGTGGCCGAGGTGTTATTTTTTGTTTTCTATTCGAGTTATTGCCCCATTTCTCTTGTAGTTCAATGTAATATAAGATCTAATATTTACGGAAATTTATATTGGTTTTGTGATGCTATGGTTGGCTTTAATAAATAAATGAACTAACTCGTACTGGCCAACACATTGTGTATTTATTTACCTCTGAACACATACCTATAGTGGACAACTGTGTATTAAAACACGAAACCTGATTTTTGTCACTTCTGTTTATTTGTATTAGCAACATTTTTAATCAGATGTCGCAGCATTCTTTATTATTATCGAGTATAAGCAGCTTATGTTTCACTTACAGAGATGACCAATAACATGTAATTCAAAAATAAATTGTCTGCATTAGAATCTAAAACAGTGTTACTGTGTTGCTAATGGTTCAGATCATAAATTATAGCAAAATATTTCTTTTCAAAATATTTTGCATATGCAGATATATTAGAATCTAAAACAATTTTACATTATACAGTTCTCGGGTATAGGGGTATTCGAAGTTTTCGGTATATTTGTACACTGCGCCGTCTGTCTTGTGCTTATGCTATTTACTCTGGATGATTATCAGTTACTAGCCCCGAATCACCAGTTGATTTCAGGAAAATATCGGGATTTCTGCTGGCGAGTAAACTACTTTAAAAATGCATCAATGAATAACATTGTTTCCAAACATGGCAGTACTCCAGGTTCTCCAATAGAATCTATATCTTCTTATAATCGATATTACTTTAACAAATCGGTTAAAAAGTTTGCCTTATGACAATGTCTGATAATGTCATGCAAAAGATCTACGTAGCATTTACGAATATACGAGTCAACAATGTAATGTTATGTTAATGTTGTTTTCTTTTGGCTTCCGCAATTGATAGGTGTTCACATTAAAACTTTGTTGTACACAATTTATTACTTTTCGTTGAACACCTGGAGTTGTTTAAACAGTCTGTGGTCGACATGTACTTTCATGGTCGTGCTGGTGGGCCCCTTCTCACTGGCAATCCAGGCATTAGCACTACCTCCGTCAAGATGATTACGGATGGATTGCTTTAATTCTCTTCGATACGTTTCTGTTGTTGAAGTTCACAGGTGGCAGAACGAGAGCCGTGGAAGTAGTATCCATTTTTCATGTAGATTTACATTTTGTGTAACATACATATTAAGTTCCCACCATTAAGGACAAAACTAGTATATGCTATTGTAGAGATAGGTTTTCGGTATTACCGCGATATCAGAGTACTCTGCTTGCATAATCTGGAACCTACATGGCGTCTCTTTATCGGTTTCTGCAATCATCAAATTTAAACTGGAAAGTAACTGCATTTTAATAAAGAGCGAAGAACAACAAACAGACATACATACTATCTTGAAGGTAATTGTCTTTATATATTTGTTCGCCAATCGCTAACTTTAAGCAACCCATAACTATACCACTCTCAGAGCAGTCTCTAAACTAAACGATCTGCTTAGCGAGAAATGTTTTTAATTTTTAATGTTCATTATACTTGGATATTTTTATGAAGGAAGAAAAAAAATAAAAGAATTGCCTTTATTGGCGATATCAATACTATAATACTTGTGGATAGATATCATACTTTATGCACGTTTTTGGATGCGGCTTAAACCAATAAAACTTAAAGTAATTACTTAAAGTTGAAGTGAATAATACAATAAAAATCGGTCTGATAAAAATTGTTTCATTGCACTTTCCTTGCAAATAAATCTTGGTTGCTTTTATTCATTTTTGCATGCTATGACGTTGGCGAGTACGTATTTAAATGTAAACATCCATCATTACCTGAAAAGGTGGATTTATTTTCATAGACATATTTGCTTGTTTACGCTTCATAGGCATTTTTGCTTGTTTACGCTGGCAGCGTCAAATAATACATGTAACTGTTCTGTGTATATTATTTTTTTAAATCGATTTTAGAAGATATGTTGCGTGTATGGTATCATTCTTATAACCCCATTCGATGCAGATGCATGTCTAGCTTTGATATTTAGATTTAATATCACCTTCGTAGTTTGCTTTTTTTAAGATATTTTATTGCTCATTGATTTAATGGTTTTCGTCTGTTTCGTAGCTCAATGTTTCTTTGAAGCATGTCCGACAATAATTGACATTTTTTGCATTTCATCGTCAAAGTAGATATCCATATATGGGCATTAGACAATGCTTTATCGTCCACAGACTCCCTTTATGGAGATACCAATTGGCCAGAAACTAATAATGTTCTTATTGCGATACAACTCGTATATGGAGCTGTTGACTTCAGATGTCTGATGACTTATTGTAATTCTAATTTCAAAACGGCAAATTCAACGACGAATTCAAATACGATTCATATTAAAACGATTGCAAGTTATACTGATATTTAAATAAGTTAGTTATGAAAGATAAAGCATATTTGCGATTTGTAAAATGAATCATATGTTAGAAATAGAATGTTAGTATCTTCAAAGAGGTGTTTAAGTAGCATCTTTGTCACAGAGTGACGGATAGATGGAAAGACGGTCAGATAGATAGAATGACGGACGGACGCACTGACGCATGAAGGTAACCACAATATCCTGGCTTTTAGCAGATGTACGGTGTTAACTAGATAACTACTCTTACAAATACTTTGAATAGGATTTGGTATAAGAAAATGTTAGCACAAAAGAAAACACTCGTTAGATCTTTCGCATACAACTAAATTCACCAGTTCTTGGCAGCAAATAATGTACTAAACATGATATGGGATTTTCTCTGTTGTTCATTTAAATATATAATTCTACTATTTAGTATATGAGACGACTCATCATGCTGTATCATTGATCATTATGGCTTCATACGGCGACTTCAATCCTAGAGACATGTCAAATAGGAGTTAAATGGATACTAGTGTTAGACATTGCGAATATCTTCGTTAACGAAACCATATTGCAATGTAATAAAATTATAATAATATAAAATCATGGTCCTAGACATAAATAAAATTTACGATGCACATTTAGGGACTTGTAACGCAATGAATAACTTAATCTTACTTTTGCCTAAAGCTATACTTACAGATTCCCTATTTTATAGCTCGGGAATTAGACACAGTTTCTATACTTTGGGCAACAATATCACATAAAACAGAAATAAAAATCATACAACGTTTCAAATGGCTTTCATAATTGATTATACTTGCATGAAAACGTGATCTATCAAAATTAAACCCATATTTCAACGAAAGGATTGTACTTCCGACCACCCACCCCTCCTCCGCGGAAAATAAATAAAAACCCAACCAAAAAAAAACATCTATACACCTATCTTATGTCTGTTCAATTGAGAATGACTAAATTATGTCATAACCTAAAATAGTAATAGCAAAATCATCAGAAATCAGAGGGTAGGTTCCGACCAAAATACATTAAAATTAATCTTTCTGCTGTAAGTATTCATGCATTTATGCATTGAATATTATTTTCCATCAGCACTGAAGAGACAGTGATTAAAAGTAGGTAACATTACCATTTCTTCTTAATTCAATTAGTACGTTTTTGTGCCTATTTTTACTAATGAAAAGAACTGCAAAAGTTGGACATTTAGCCCTTAATCCTCTTCATCTACTTCCTTTCCATCGTCATCCTGCTTACAATTATTTTTCACACCTTACTGAAGGCCTAATAAAATAGATTGTGTCTGACAGAAAACCCCAAAACAAAACAGCTGCAACCTGCTCGTATTAACTAATGATATTAGTTTGCAGACCTTCGTGCTTGCCCTATTCCTATCGGTTTGCTGATTACCATCCTCAGTATTTCCACCCAACTACAAAATATTGTGTTCAAATTTAAAGGAATTTGCACGCATCTCTATTTAAGTAATTGTATGCAGGCAAATAAAATAATCAAAGGAAGACAAGTTAAGCAGGTATACTATTTCCTTTGAAAATGGATATAGTCGTCATTATCATATTTTTTGTTCTTCTTCACTTGATAGCTTCCATAGACTTGGACCAGTACATTCTGCCTTTTGTTAACATCTCGGTTTTCTCAAAGAAATGCTCTTTTCTACAGTAGGTTAGGTTTATGTTCTATCGGTAGATTCATTTGGTTAGAAATGGCATAAAATCAACAGAAGGATCCTATTCCTGTTTCGGTTTCTCATACTCATATTTTATTCCCGTGAGTTTGATCTATTTTATAGTATTCTCTAACTTTTTAGTAGTTATAGAGGTCAGTATTGGCACATAAAGAATCATTAGTTTACAAAGGGAATTTACCATTACGACTCCATTTTGAAATATGTCACTGTGGAGAAAGGGGAAGCTTAATGTAAAAAATATCCATTATTATTAACAGTGGAGACCGATATGAAAACAAGAGGAATTTAACATTATGGGTCACTATGGGTATCAATGGGAACTAAACATTTTGGGTTGGTATGGGCATCTGTGGGATATTTAATGATAATAACGTTCATAGGTTTAACATAGTGGGTCTTTATGGCGACAAAAACGAGAATTTAATGTTTCAAACGTCCAATAGTTTAACATTGTGGGACGGTATGAGGGTTTATGGGTATTGAACATGGAATGCCTTTCTAGGGATGATGAGACTGTATGGGATCTAATGGAAATTTTATCACTGTAACTATGTAGTTATATGCAAATTCAACATTGCGAGTCAGTGTGGGGTTCTATGAGTAATTAACATGTGTGTCGACATAGGGTTCTATGAGAAATGAACGTGTGCGTCAGTATGGGGTTCTATAAGAGTTTAAATCTTAGGATCACTATGTAACCCTACGAGAATTTCACATTATGATCGCACTCTCTTGCCCCTGGAAATCTGTTTTTGGGGACCTGTGTGAGGTTAACAATATGGGCCACATCATGGCATAATATGATTTCACTGTTTCAAACGTACGTATTCCATGAAATTTGCTGTCACAAGAATATACCAAACAGTGAATCATTATTAATCCGTTTTTTATTTGTGATTCACCCCACTTCGTAAATCTGGTCTATAGATGAATACCTATATTTGTTTACCTTTTGCACATACACAAGCACATGCATATTTTGTTTTGTTTTGACGATCATGAGTAAGTATCTCTGAGAAATGTAAGCGACCATGAAAAGGACCATTATTTTGGAAACAGGAGATCCATTCCAGATCATAAACTGAAGTCTTCCGAATTTGGGGGGCAAGGCAGCTTTCATTCTCCTGGACGTTGCCAAAGATAGTTTGTGTAACGCCCTCGTCGCAATATAGTCATCTAGGATTTGATCTATGTAAGAATGTGTGTCGATAATCATCACATACACCCTTTCTCTACCCTCATCTCTTTTGCTGTTGGGGTGTTAGATAGTTAATAAAATCCCAATAACCTGTTGGCATGCAATTTTGTGTGATAGTTTAACTTAGCAACATTGTCTGTATCCCTTTTCAAATGAGCTTTTATGTAAAAGTTCCGGTGTAGGATAGTAAAAAAAGATATCCAAACGTATTCTGGAATGCTTTTACTTATGATAGTTCTCCTTAACAAATATAATCTTTTGTATTAGGGTTTAATTTGATAGTAAAATGGTGTGTTTGTTTGCAAGGATCACTCACCATCACATACCCTACAATCTTTTCACGTGTATTTTTATGTGTGTGGGGGAGATTGATAGCAAATACCCTCCCTTGGATTGTACTTATGTGTGATAGTAGCTACATACCCTGTGTCCCTTTTCAGATGAGTATGTATGTGTATGTGTGGGAGTTGGATAGGATAGGTGTGTTTGTTCATAAGTAGGTGTGTACCTTTAACTGTTTCTTTCACAATTTATCTATTTTTTAAAAAGCTTCAAAATTTTAAAAAATTTCTTTAAAGTTTATGTATTTTTAAACCATGAGTTTCCATTACAAAATTGTAACAGTGTTTAGAAGTTACAACAATTTGTTTTTAATTCTCACACTAAATTTCGTATAATTTTAGTAATTTTTGGTATTAATGCTCGTCTCTGCCATGATAGGAAATTAATCCACGGTTATTTTAGTGTCCACTAAATTCGTTGTCAATTTCGACTTCTAGTAAGATTTTTACTTTAATATTCCTGGTGGTATTATATGCGTAATGTTAGATTTTGAATTTTAGCATTACTATTAGTCTCGTCTATTTTAATAAAATATTCCAGTTGTTTTCTTTAATCTCTTTTAAATAAGTTTCACTTTCGGAATTTTAGTGCCACTTTTATTCTATGTCCTATGCATTTAGTAGATATTTCGAATTATGAAAGCTACTCCTGTACCTGTGTAACTTCATTGTAGCGGTCATCTTGAACTTCACATTGTCACGTTATAGTTTCCATTTTTAAATTAGCTAACGAGGTATTATACCTATATTCTCAAACCACAATATTCAATCCCCAATGACCCACATAACAACCAACAGTGCCATTAAAATTCCTTTGCTGCCGTAGTGTCAAACTGCATTTTAAAATTCCCAATGTGGCCGTAATGTCTCCTAATGTTAAGCCTATGGATTCTTATAACAATAAATTCCACCTTTGCGTTGAGTGGCCTAAAATGTTAAATTGCCATAGGGTCACAAAGTGGCAACAATATTAAACTCCCAAAGGTCCCAGAGTGCTAACCTAATGTTATATTCTCGTAGCACCATTACGTTGCCTAGAATGTTAAACCTATGGACGCTTATTACATTAAGCTGACTTAGTGCCACAAAGTGGTCCACAATGCATAATCCCAGAGTGTTGTCGGAACGTTAAACTCTCGTAAGCCCCATTGTGACCCAGTTGTAAATTCTCAGAAACCCATACCGACTCACATGTTAAGTTCCCATTAGTGCCCATTCAGTTACATGCTTTGATAGAATGTTAGCCCAAGTTCAATTCCCATAGACCCTCCTACCATCCCACAATGATAAACCAATGTTTGTAATATTTTGACATTAAACCTCCATAGATAACCATACCGATCCCAAACATTATTCCTATGAATGTTTTTTAACATTAAATTCTCCTTGTGTCCAAAATGATATTGTTCAAAATGGTAGCTTCATGTTAAATTCCACTAGCACCCGGAAATAACATCTATGTGCTTATAACGAACCTCATAACTATATCTCTGAAAAGGTTTTTGATACCGTAAGTATACTTATATTTACGTCGTAATACAAATATGGTATATTGTCTTACATCTATTTGTCTTTGGTCATTCTGGATACTGGTGTTTTGCGATGTCGTTTTCCATTCTACTCATTTTTTAATTACTTAGTTGTGCAATGATGACATATTTTCTAACGAGACTCTGCCTCTGCTAAAAATTCGGTTCGTGTGGATTTTTTCATCTGCTCTAGTCTGTCAGCACCTCGCTACCTTTGCTGCTCAAATAAGTTCACTTTTTCTTCTTTTCTCTGCCTTATCTTGTTTCAAGCGTTTCATCTTGATTCTAGTAATCTGACTTTAACATCCTCGACGATTAAAATTCGGTCACTTTATGCAATCGATGGCGTGTCTGTTCCAGATAAAATTGCCTCTGCGTACATAATATTGATAATGGCCAAAAATGTACCATGTGAAAATAGGCACTGAGAGGGAGTGCTAACTATCAGCAGGTTTACCACATGGGAAATCAAATAAATACATCATGATTTGACGTATGTTTTATGGCATCAAGCTGTAATATTACATATATGTTGGCACTCTCATGGCGATGGGATGCAATATGTCTTTAAATAATTGAAGTCGAAGAAAATGAAGAATCGAAGAGAAAACAAGCAATGGCAGGTTCGCGGTTTAATTATGGTTTATAGTTTTCTCAAAAGAGACAATGTTCTCAGTTTTTCTATCGTTCCGTGACAAGGTTTAACTGTTGGGACAGGTTGCTTAAACCGCAAAGATGCACATCACATCTATTTTATGGAGCTGCAAATTCAGTTTTGGCAAGCAATTATCAAAGAAAGGAAACTATCCAAAATGATTTTTATTATTCAGTTAGTCTGGTATAAGATTTAAAATAACTTTATTTGCACCATTTTACGACACTGTTGTTCATATTTCCTCTAGTTTGTATATAAAGTAGCACACACGTGTGTGTGTGTGTGTGTGTGTGTGTGTGTGTGTGTGTGTGTGTGTGTGTGTGTGTGTGTGTGTGTGTGTGTGTGTGTGTGTGTGTGTGTGTACGAGTATACCAGGTTGATTGGACTACAATATTAATCTGGGTCTCTTATGAATGTATTTAAAGGAGTTCTGTACAATGTCATTGTGATGCACGACTATTGACAGACCGTATATTCAAAATCTGGAATTCATTCGGAACACTCGACATTTTGGGACTTGTGTAGAAAGTTTAAAGACTATTTTAGATTTAATTCATAATACTGTAAGTTCCTCTTAAATGTTTATGTTTTAACTTAATGCTTTAAATTATTGTAAAAATTTACAAAACTTGTTGGTTTTGCTTTTTGCTTCTCTATATTACTTTGTTTATGGCCATAACATTGTGTTTTAGTTCACTCGAATGAAGTTAAAAGAATTTGTTTAATTATTACTAACTGAAATAGACAGCTTTTATTATTGTTTACAGCACACATTTATAAGTAATTTATCTGAGAGACTATCTTCTGAACGAATTCCAGGTCTTGAATGTGCTGATGTACCAATAATCTTGATATACCAAAATTGATATCATCCATAATGTCTTTGAATGAGTCATCAGTAAGACCAAAGTAGTGCTTTAGTCCAAAACGTCAATGAGCACTTTGTAATTCCAATGAATATTTTAAAATATAATTCCTCTCAAATCATATCTGAACGCAATTTAAAATAGGAATAAATAATTGATCACCTTGCTCTTTATGTATAGACACTCATCTGACGTATGATATAAGAAAATGCCCTCGATATGGGTCATTTTGTTATGAAAAAAAATAAATCAAATTTTGTCAAAACATTCGCTTCCATAGCATTCTAAGATCATAATCAAGGATAGGTCTTGAACTCAAATTCTAAAAACGATTAAACGAATCAGGTAGGTTATCCATCACGAAAAAAGGACAAGCATTTAATATAAATTAACTATACATAACAACGAGATTGTTAGAATTTCGCAGATTATATGTTAAAGTATCTTATATTCAAGGTGGGTGGAGATCAGATATGTACGCAGAGTATTGCATATTACTAATTTTATTAAAGGTACAGAAATTATGTGCATACTTTCTTTCCTTAGGATTGGTGTTTCTCTGCTAGAAATATTTGGTGAAGCGGAACCTAGTCTAGCTTCCTCGAGTTGTAATTTATCCATTTGTTCAGTCAGTAAAAGTACACAATGATCACACTTCACAACCATCTGACAGTATTGTACGGATGTTAAATTAATAACCCTGATTAAGATTTTCCTCGGACAAAGTGTATTGAAATTTTTGATGTACCCGACATGTTTTGAGATACATTGGTCAATATTATCAATCTGGTTATATTGACACTCTCACGTAACTCCCCCCCCACGCCCCCCCCCAAAAAAAAAACCCAACAAAAAAACAACAAAACAGCATGAGGAAACAGATTGAAGTTTCTATAATTCAGGATCACGTAAATAATTAATATCCCAATCGTAAACAAGACCTATTTTGTCTTAGATAGTTTCATATTGACTTAACTACGGTTAGACCATTCTGACATTTTCTGACATTCAATATATTTTGGGTGAATAATGGGGAACAAAGCTAGTTTGAAGCGATGAGCCATCTTCAAAAATAAATGTGGGAGATTTTAAACTTTGAGCTAAATTGTTATTTTAGACAAGTAAATATACCCCCACAAAACTCAACTCCTAGGGCACACGCGTAGTTGGTTTTGATAATTTTTTTAATTTGTTGTCCACGATGACGCTGATTTATATTAGATATGCAATGGTTTAATCAAGAGAAGACATTTTGTTTTCAAAATTCAATAATTTTTTAATTTCAGCAGCAAAGCTCTATGCATTTCTATATCAAAGGCTTTATAATTACCACCGAAAGCGATATCTGAAAATTCGTTTTCTCCATTACATTACCTATCCAACCGTTAATATTAATGCGCTGAAATGTGAGTGTTGTACCAGGTATAAAACCTATTGCTCTTATAAATAAAAGAAGTCATGGTCATGGAAATGATTAAAGATGTTCTTAAATACTATTATTTTAATTACTTTATTGTCGATGTGATAAGAAGTAATTTGAAAGAATTTATTTGTCTACCTTGTTGCAACGTGGTACCACGTTTGCAAGTTTCCATTGTTTTCGAAATTCTTTAGAGAGTAACTACATGTTACTCATCGGACAATGCAACAATGGTGACAACTTGAACGAAGAACATAAAATGAAGTCCAATCACAATAGTGCTGGTCATAATGTATGACGAATATATAAATGGGATTTATCTTTTACAGAGATGACGTCACTGCGCTAAAGCAGTGGTTGGCAAGAAACAGGAGATTTGTAAAAGGCTGCTTATGACTAAAACTCACTAGTCCGAAAGAGAAGTAAATCCTAACATAGTTATACTCATGATGACAACTAAGAAAGTTTAAAGAAGATCTTAGTCCATGAACAAATGGATCATTTGTCATCAATTTAGATAAATATAAGCAAATTCTTATCTTGTTCAACGAAGAACATATTATGTAGTTACAGCATCGAAAGAAGTGGCACGTGGACATGTTAGGTAACTCATAAAAGCGATGAATCTTTATTAAAAGTGGTCCACAATACGCATGTCATCAAGTCGGCTGTAAAGCTTTTTAATTTTCACCTTTATAAAATAAAGGATATAAATATTTTTATTTCACTCTTCATGCCAATAAATGTATGCCCTAATAAATGCATATGCATGCGTTTCTCTCATCCTTGAAAATAATAAATATGTGTGAAAGATGTAAATATAATCCAGAATCATGATAGGTTTTCAAATAATAATACGTACATGCCAGTTGAAAAAAATATAAAGAATAGATTGACAGAACATTTTCCACTAAAAAATTGAGTTAAAATCTCCGTTCGATTACAAGTATTCGGCTAGGTTCCGTACTTGTCTTCAAAATTGATTAACCGAAAAAAAAAACCACCATATGCGTGGAAAACAACAGCCTGCTTGAATAAAAGATCACAAAGTGAAATAATAATCAAATGGTTTTATATTTAACTAAATTTGAATATGACAATTTCGCTTGTTGAATTGTCTTAACACTCTAATATTCTTCCTAGACAAAATTATCTTTGAACTTAAGTATATTTCGTCTGGTATATGTAAATTGTGGCAGTAATTCATTTCTGGAGGGATTTGGTTTGTTTCATTGGGCAATTTTGATTGCCATCAATTTTCTAAAACGAACTGGTGGCCTTGAAAAGGACCGTAGGTTTTTAATTAAAAATCATGAACTTGACAGCATCAGCTGTAATTGCCTTAAACCTTTTCCATACCCATGTCTGACTGCTCCTGTTGCGTTAGTAGTGACTGCTGCTGCTTCTGGCGTCTCAGTTGTGGACGTCGATGTATGCATGGAATGTTTAGAATTATTGGATTGGGAAGGCCTCTTTAAGAAATCGCAAAAAGCCAAATCAAATCTATGTTATCCTTATCTGGAAGAGTACTCGCTATATCAGCAGTAGTAGTACTATCACTTTGTGCATAAAAAAAAAAAAACACCATATGCGTGGAAAACAACAGCCTGCTTGAATAAAAGATCACAAAGTGAAATAATAATCAAATGGTTTTATATTTAACTAAATTTGAATATGACAATTTCGCTTGTTGAATTGTCTTAACATTCTAATATTCTTCCTAGACAACATTATCTTTGAACTTAAGTATATTTCGTCTGGTATATGTAAATTGTGGCAGTAATTCATTTCTGGAGGGATTTGGTTTGTTTCATTGGGCAATTTTGATTGCCATCAATTTTCTAAAACGAACTGGAAGCCTTGAAAAGGACCGTAGGTTTTTAATTAAAAATCATGAACTTGACAGCATCAGCTGTAATTGCCTTAAACCTTTTCCATACCCATGTCTGACTGCTCCTGTTGCGTTAGTAGTGACTGCTCCTGCTTCTGGCGTCTCAGTTGTGGACGTCGATGTATGCATGGAATGTTTAGAATTATTGGATTGGGAAGGCCTCTTTAAGAAATCGCAAAAAGCCAAATCAAATCTATGTTATTCTTATCTGGAAGAGTACTCGCTATATCAGCAGTAGTAGTACTATCACTTTGTGCATAAGAAGTACCACAGCAGGGGCGCTCCAACACAATGTTTTCATTTCAGCCATGTCATAGTGTACTAACACAGTTCCGCACTTGTACTCGTAGGAACGCTCTAAGGTATTATCGAAAATTATGTCAGGCATCCATTGTAATCTGATTGGAAGATCAAACATCACACCCGAACTGAATTATGTCATACACGTTCTAATTGGTGGAACCTCAAAATCAGTTTTGATCTGACTGTTTGCTTTTTATGTCAATCCTTCTCTATACAAGTCGTGATGTGGACCAACTTGGAATCATCTTGTATCATTTCAAGCATGCTCTTCAGTTCAGACTGTATTATGCATATTCAGTCATCTATCTGGAAGAGACGATTGTGCAGTGAAAGGCAAGGGTTACTAAAGCGACAAATGCTCCATGGATCTGCAGTACGGAACAGCTTGAGAAGAACAGTGAAGCAATGTCACCAGTATTAACGTTCTTTGGTTAACCAAACCCAATGGTCCATCTCAGGGCAACCCAAAAGCGTCTAAGAAACAGACTTATTATTCAGTCATTGTCAAAACTTTTGGGTTTTTTCGCGTTTGATCCACTTGTCTTTAGTGTACCATTTTTGTACTCAAGACCAAATATACTGGTAGAGACTAATGTTAAATTCCAATTGTCATCAGATTCATACTCACAGATTAATCATACGGACATTCTACCATGTAATTACTATTGTAGTAAGACTCCCATAATTTTATGATAATGGCCGTAGTGGTGGTTCCCATTGTACCCAGACCTGCCCATCTGTTTCCAGAGTAGTAACATATACTACTTATATCTCGCTTCTTCAGAAAGTATAGGAAGGTGTTACGATGCGTCCGCTGCTTAAATTGTTTACTATTAACTATTTACTTGGCGATTAACTATTTATCGACATGTTAAATTGCAATTTCTTTCCAAATTATTTTTATTCTATTTGTACTTTATTTCGGATTTTATATATATATATATATATATATATATATATATATATATATATATATATATATATATATATATATATATATATATATATATGAAGAGAGAGAGAGAGAGAAAGAGCAGAACGCACCCGAGGAACGTTCTAATTGTTGCCTGTTAAGAGTCAGTATTCGGCAGACAAGATTATAGAGTCCTCCACACCTTTTTCCATGAGCAACATACCGATATGCCCATGCAAATACAATAATGCACAATTAATTACCAACTTCTATTATACAGCTTACAGTGAATATTATACTTTATACCTTATATCATCTCTACAAAAAACTAAGAAGCTCAGAAATAAATACCAGTTTAGATGTAGTAGCACAAAATTACCAACTCTGACGAGTAACATGTAAATAAACTCTATTCGACAACTCTCCAAATAGTTTAAAAATACCAATATATTTTATTCTACCACTTATTTACACTAACATGCTCTTAAGTCCATAGTCTATGGTTAGATATCAGTATAGATACAACAGTCCGTGACACACATTAGTTTCTGCGTACTAGACTTTGATCATTTTCGAATAGAATAACATACCGAATAGAATCGCACACATTTCCATACAATTTCCCATATCTACAGCTTGCAAATATCAGCTTTTACAGCTTAGAAATACTAGTATAATCTATTCTGCTAAAGCTTAGTAATGCCAGTGTACTCTGTAGCCTAGAGGTACCAGTACAGATACAGTCATACATATACCATACGCTTACCAACTGAGGACTGTTCTCAAAAGTATTTCCACGTGTAGCATACCAGAATATTATAGTTCTTCCATATATGTTCTAAAAGGCAGACGCTCGGATCTGTAGTCGTCTCTCTGGAGACGTATGTCAATACTTCCCGATACTACCCAATCTTTCCTTCCATTTAATCCATCATCTAGTATCTCTGGTCTTAACTTTTCTTTATCAAGTTTCCAGCACGGTAGCACGGAAATTGTTGCAACAAACATTTATGAATTAGAGGATTGAAAGATGATAAATTGGAGTCATTTTTCATGCTCTACTGTTATTCTCTTTGATATAAATGTAATTTTTTATGTTTTTTAAGATCGGAAAAATAAAAAAAGTTTTGAAGATGCACTTCTACATACAATCTATATGCGACTCAAATGTTTCTACGTTATAATCTTATCTAAGCATCTGTCAAAGATGCAAAAATCGTCATCACCATCAACTACGGTAAACATGCAACAGTCATTCAAGTATCAAAATGCTTCCGTACCATGATATATAATTCTGTCGTCTATGCACCTTTTTACACTGGGACTACAGATTTGGCCGCATCTAAATGATTTTGAATGTAAATTATGTTTGCCGTTTCAATGTGAGAAAGGTGAAATTAATTCGTCAAAATTAATTGAAATTAAATGACGAGTGTATATTTACATTTTTTGACAGGTATTTTATCTGATACATGAGGCAACATTGAAGGACACAGGGCACGTAGAGATGTATTTCAGTTGCAGATACCCATTTTATATTTTCAACACACGATACTTTTTATCCTCGGAACTAAATTACTTTATCATCCACTAATGAGGCGACTGATCCATAACAAAAGAGTTCACTATGAATTTGATAGGTTCTTCGATGAGCGCGCAGACAAACGTCAAAATGAAAAATCTATTTGGAATGATGAATTTTGTTGCGTGAAAAGGTAAAACGATTCGGTAAACAGAGAATTGATGCTTGCAGCGGTTGTATTGACAAAGTGTGAACTCAGTAATGTAAATGACATTTTAAATTACTTTAAAATTAGATCGGCCAATATAATATGTACATGCAGAAAGAACTAAAGTAGTAGAAATTCGATCAGAAAGAATTAACTGGAGCCAGTTATTAAGGCCGTCATACAGAAAATTTAAGATAAAAATATTTCTTCCATATTTCAAAGCACGATATTCAATATATTGTATACTACATATCAGCTTTTATGACCCAGGGAAAAAAAAAACAGTTATAACTCTCAAAAGACCCAACAGGTTTGAATAGTGACTGACATTTTTCAAAAAGGCTGAAAAAAATTTTGAAATTTCTTAGATATAGCGTGATGATCCATCCATTAGAATGACTGGTAAATTTTACAGTGTATCCTTCGGTAAACTTCCGATAAACGTATGATGGAATTTCCTATAGTAAATGAGCTTTCACAATGGACTATTGTGTTTAAAACAAATTTGAAGTTTTTAAATTGTCGTCAGTCAAGAGGAACGGCTAGTAGGTCAATCTCTGTCATTAACGAGGACACAATATAACCTGCGAAATTTTCAAGTCGATCAGCATAAAGAAAATTTTTAAAAATTATTATTATTTCTTAAGTTACAAAATTTTAAGTCTTCGCATGAGACAAGGGTGACTGTCGAGAAGTCCTTGAACGACATTCGGGATAGGTTAGATTTGAGCATTAGAAATTGGTATAATACAAGATTCATTTATACTGAAAGTCTCAGCAGATTTAGCCTTTTATCCGATGAAAATCATATATAGCTGGTGATGTTTTTCCAACCACTTTAATGAGATCTAGCGTATGATAAATTGGAGATTAATCGGGGAGAAATGTATTTGGAAAGAGCACATACTCTTGGATGACGTTCAAAGATTAATTATAACTGTTCTGTCAAATATTGGCCTGTAATTGTTACTTGAAAGCAATTTCAGTGATGTGGAACTATTCCCATCGTAAGTACACAGCCTTTCGGCGAGAATAAAAGAAACGAAAACCTCCGGCAAGCGAAGAACGCTATAATGGTGTCCATCAAAGTTGCTGGTAAACGGGTACATGGTTTAGGATGCTGGTAAACGAGTATATGCTTTAGAATACCTTCATTAATTGCGAAACAGCGATTAAACAGCAGATTCGTGAATGATAATGCACTGTTATTGGGGGCCATGCATTATTTTTAACGTTTTAACTAATCCACTGCTTGTCTTGGCTTCTCCAATTTAATCAGTGTTCACTGTTTACTTGTAGTGATTCACAATTGAACAATACTTTAAATGTTTGATATCCACATAGAGTGATGTATAAATATTCCTTGCCTCCTCCCTTCCTCTCTCCTATCGAGCGTTTGTATATTGCATCTACGAGTGCTCGCTAATACATAGTCGGTAATAGCAGTTATTCGAATGACCTCTGATGTGAAAGACAAGCACATCAATCGCATGTGGTCATTATCCATTGTGAACACGGGTGCAATCACCTGATTGATTTTCTGTATAGTCTTTCGGACATATAGTAACAACTCATTTCAAAACAAAAAGCATATTGCTTTTTAAGCTTGTAATTATGGTTTATACTTACTTTGTCGTTAAATTCGCGCAAATAGATTAAATTTATATAAACAAATGTGTATTATTCACTGTCTATACACGAGTAATAGTAACGCATCTTTCGTTTGCTTAGAACAAATTATTTGCTGATAAATGTTTACTGTTGCTTTACATCTCTTTGTGTTTTAGCTGGTCCATTAGAAAAATTTAAAGGGTTGTAAATATGCGGTAACAAGCAGCCTCTGCTTTCCGTGTTGATAACTTTGCTGTGTACACGTACCGGATGGACTATCAAAAGCCAGGGACGCACATGCAAGTCCAGTGGTGCGTGTAGACGTTTGCGTGAGCAGGATCAAGGGCTTGGGCTGTGGTTTCATGAATATGATTCACTGAGTGTGACATTACGGAATGAGCCGATGATTGGAAAAATACCATTAGATAAAACAGGATCAATCATGCGGATAAATTAAATTGTATAGTCAGAGCTAAAATATGAGTGATATGTCAGCTCATGAGTATCTCAAGGCTTGGACGGAGACTAAACATAAAGCGTACAAATCACAAAAAGAATGATGTAATAAAAATTTCAAATTATGCAAATGACTCCCAAGATAACTGAACTTGATTCGCTTTATTCTGATGGTCATTTGTTGCTTAGCATCTTTCTCATATTAAAATCCCGTAATCTGCATATGTTAATCCATAATGCTGATGAAACACCTAAGCTATGACAATATTTTGTGTGGAAACATTGTCAATGAGATGGAAACACAAAGTCAAAAGATTTAAAGTGGTTGCCTATAAATGTATGCATGACTTGAACTGCAATATAGATAAGAAAATATTAGTTTTAACACTGCAAAAAATGTTCATTCTAACATGGCTGAATGGCAAGTACGCAAAATGAAAGTTTTTCTTCGCACACATGCATATTAATGGGTTAAGGTTCAGGGACATGGCCCTTACTTGAAATTTATTTAGTGGCTAAAACCAATCATTGGAAGAAATGTTAGTGGAATTGTCACATAATTCTTCTCTTTTTGGTGTGGCAGTGAATGAGG